>CAXKVI010000002.1:94489454-94535435 GCA_964058755.1 Campiglossa producta | reverse complement strand
GACAAGAGGGCAAAAAAACGCTAAAGTCATATTTTTTATTTCTTTTATACCTTTCATATTATCAGTTTATCACCTTTCTTATGAGCTTCCAGTGCCATTACGAATTACTTTCGACGCTTCTATGCAAAATAATGTATGTCACTTTTAATTTATTAGGTGTGTGGAATATATTTTTGAAGATATGTGTGAACCGCTTTATCGTCGATGCGTCCCATAACAGATATTAATTTTTTTCTCAAAAAATTTGTATTCTACATTTGAAGCACCATCTCGAATAACGTTCTAAGTGTTTTATTGCATATAATAATTTTCTAAAATTTGACACACCAAAACTGTAAAAATGCATTTAAAATAATACGGTAATTAAAAGTGAACTACATTATTTTGCATAGAAGCGTCGAAAGTAATTCGTAATGGCACTGGAAGCTCATAAGAAAGGTGATAAACTGATAATATGAAAGGTATAAAAGAAATAAAAAATATGACTTTAGCGTTTTTTTGCCCTCTTGTCAAATTCTGGTTTTGTAACTTAGAACGTTATTCGCGATGATGCTTCATTTAATTAGCACTATCCATTCCTGGCAGTTCTGCGTTTGCCATTTTTAAATATCTCTTCGAGTTTAGAAGTTAATGAAAAAAGCTCTCTGTTTCTAGTACTAAAAATATGTTTATGCCCGGATGTGGTAAAAATTTTGTTTGGTCGCAAATGCAACTGATAAGTGTGAATTATCAAATACCTCTAAAACCACTACATGTATACAAAAATACAAGATTCAGTGCACGAATAATGATTTAGGCTCGGTTTTTCAGTGCAGATTTAAACCACAGACAAAGTTGACTAGAGTTTATTCCATACAAATCGGCCGTTTAAACTCACTCTGAAGTTTAAACTTGCACTGAAAAACCGGACCTTAGAGGCATGAAAAAAAAACAGGTTTACCCTGAAAAAGGCGTAAATCCTTAAAACGGCCAACTCGGCCAAAGAAATAACAAAACTAATGTCACAAATTATTGAAAATCAAATTTGCAGAAGATCTTCCAAAAAAAAATTTGTAAAATATGGCCCAGGATAGCCATAAACCAGTTTTTTCGGTATGTTGCGTACCGCCATACGTTTGGCGCTCACAATTAGAGGTGGCAGTTAAGTATTCATAAGTGTGGGCGAATTCCTATACATCAGATAGAGACTGGTCAAATTCGTTTAAATTTTCTGCCGTGGTATTTTACTATATAAAAGTATATTTATCTGGTATAGGATATCAGCAAAAAAAGTTCAAGAGCAATGAACATAATTTTGACTTTGACTATGCCAAAATTTGTTTTATTGGAATTGGGAATATTTTTTCTTGAAGTGCTTTTTTTATATATATTCGGGCCTTTTGCTTTAATTATCTGGCCACCCTGCACGTGTTAACACCAGCTAACCTAATTAAAGATAGGCGAAACACTGCTTCAACCTGAAGTAAGCTTTTTGACAGCATTTTAGTACATGGTGCACTAGCGTAGGTGATAAGCATTGCGATCGCAACGCGAGTGGTCAAGGTTCAAGGTTCATTATTTGGATTATTTTTTTTTGCAAAATTATTATATTTGGGGTGTCTAAAGAGGTAAATAATAAGTTTAATCTTGGTTCCCGGATAGGGCGCGTGATCCATGGTATTTGCAGAACAATTTTTTTAGTTGGCCGCCGCGATTAAAAAATAACTCTTAAGGGTCAGTTACATAAAGCTTTATTTTGACTTTACCTCGAACTTTGACTTTGACAGAAAAGTTCAGTATACGTTTTTAAACGAAGCATGGCAAATTGAAGACCTCAAAGTTGAAGCAAGGTTAAAATTTGGCAAACTCTCAAATTTTGCTTGCTTTCCTTGCTTTGACAATCAGATGTTGATGACTTTGCTTTAATTAGAGAATAAAAATTTGGAGGAAATAATAATTTATTCATGTTTTCTCTATTAAATTAATATATTAACCAAAACATTCTGAATACAAAGAAAGAAATAACGAAAACAAATGTATAAAAGAAAAGCGTCAAAGCGTTCGCTGTAGCATATCTCTGAAGTTGGACGCAAAGTTTTGAGGTAGCAAATGTCAGGCGAGGTTAACAAAGCTTTATGTATTTGACCCTTTAGCGGCTCCACACTTTTGCACTTTTTGTTTGCAATTTACTAAAATAGTTGCTTTTTAAAATACGTTCAAAATTCCGGGAGTGGGATTAATATACGCAAATATATAATTTTTATACCTGTCAAGAGATAATTGTAAATAAGGTTTCAAAATAAAAAAAAAAAAATAATAAGAAGAGAGGAATGCATTTTTTTAATAAATACTTATGAATTATAAATTATCAAAAAAAAAAAAACACTTACCCTAACCAGCATCGAACTTAAGTCATCATCATCATCATTTATTGGCGCTTAACCGCCTAAGCGATTTTGGCCGTTTCGTATCAAAGCACGCCAGTCATTCCTTTTTAGCGATAACCGACGCCAATTGGAAACCCCAAGGGAGTTCAAGTCATCCTCCACCTGTTGTTTCCATCTCAGTCGAGGCCTCCCCCTTCCTCTGCTGCCGAATTCAGGCGACGATAGGAAAACCTTCTGTGCTGGAGCTTCTTTGTCCATTCGCATAACATGGCCCAGCCAGCGGAGTCTTTGGGCTTTAATTCGCTGGACTATGGTCAGATCTGCGTAGAGCTCGTACAGCTCATCGTTAAATTTCCTTCGATACTCGCCGTTGGCATCACGGGAAGGACCATACATCTTCCGGAGAACTTTTCTCTCAAATACTCCAAGGGCCATCTCATCTTCTCTTGACATTGTCCATGAATCTGAGCCATACATCAGGACAGGTATGATGAGAGACTTATAGAGCGTGATCTTTGTTCTTCGAGAGAGGACTTTACTTCTCAATTGCCTACTCAGTCCAAAGTAGCACTTGTTGGCAAGAGTGATTCTCCGCTGGATTTCTAGACTGATATTATTTTCGGTGTTAATACTGGTTCCCAAATAGACGAAGTCTCTCACAGTTTCAAATTTGTAACTATCAACAGTGACATGGCTGCCAAGGCGCAGGTGCGCCGATTCTTTCTTTGATGACAGCAAATACTTCGTCTTGTCCTCGTTCACGGCAAGACCCACTTTTTTCGCTTCCTTATCCAGTCCAGAGAAGGCAGCGCTTACGGCGCGGTTGTTAAGGCCAATGATATCAATATCATCGGCATACGCCAGCAATTGCACGCTCTTGTAAAAGATTGTACCATTGCGGTTTAGCTCTGCTGCTCGAATTATCTTCTCCAGCATCATATTGAAGAAATCGCACGGAAGGGAGTCGCCCTGTCTGAAGCCTCGTTTGGTTTCAAATGGCTCAGAGAGGTCCTTCCCGATTCTAACGGAGCTGTTGGTATTGCTCAACGTCATTTGGCAAAGCCGTATAAGCTTTGCAGGGAAGTCAAATTCAGACATGGCGGCATACAGGCAACTCCTTTTTACGCTGTCAAAAGCGGCTTTAAAATCGACAAAGAGATGGTGAGTGTCGATTCTCTTATCATGGGTCTTCTCCAGGATTTGGCGTATCGTGAAAATCTGGTCGATGGTAGACTTACCAGGTCTAAAGCCACACTGATAAGGTCCAACCAGTTTGTCTACGATGGGCTTCAGCCTTTCACACAACACGCTAGAAAGAACCTTATATGCGATATTAAGAAGACTAATTCCGCGGTAGTTGGTGCGGTTAGCGGGATCGCCTTTCTTGTGGATTGGGCAAAGCACACTTAAATTCCAATCCGGAGGCATGCATTCGTCTGACCATATTCTGCATAAGAGCTGATGCATGCTTTTTACCAGCTCTTCGCCTCCGTGTTTGAACAGCTCGGCGGGTAGTCCGTCTTTTCCAGGCGCTTTGTTGTTTTTGAGCCGGGATATAGCTATCCTCACTTCATCATAGTCAGGTGGTGGGACGACTTTTCCATCGTCAGGGATTGGGGTATCGGGTTCGACGTCTCCCTCGCAATTTAGCAGTGAGGAGAAGTGCTCCCTCCATAATTTAAGTACACTTTGTACGTCGGTTACCAGGTCGCCATTATTGTCCTTACAGGAGCTTGCCCCGGTCTTAAAACCTTCCGTCATCCGCCGGATCTTTTCATAGAATTTTCGGGCATCATTCCTGTCAGCCAGCATCTCAAGCTCCTCACACTCACGCCTTTCGGCCTCACTTTTCTTTTTTCTGAAAAGGCGTCTCTCTTCCTTCTTTGCCTCACGATATTGTTGCCATACACTGCGGGTTGCGCCCGTTCGCAACGTCTCCTTGTAGGCAGCGTCCTTTTTTTTCGAGGCAGTTTTGCATTCCTCATCGTACCAGTTGTTCTTGCGGGCTCGCTGGAACCCTATAGTGGCCTCAGCGGCGGTACGCAATGAGTGAGAGATATGCTTCCATTGCTCGGTTACATCGTTAGGTCGAGGATTGCCCTCTGCTAGCAGGTGTGAGAGTCGAGTTGTGAAATTATCAGCTGTCTGTGTCATGCGCAGCTTCTCGACGTCAAACTTTCCTTCCGTTACTGTGCGCACTTTCTTCGTTGCACAGAGGCGTGTGCGTATCTTGGCTGCGACAAGATAATGGTCAGAGTCAATATTGGGACCACGCAGTGTACGCACGTCCAGAACGGTGGAGCTATGTCTGCCGTCAATCAAGACATGATCAATCTGGTTTCTAGTTCTTTGATCAGGGGACAGCCATGTGGCTTGGTGTATTCGCTTATGCTGGAACCTGGTACTACTGATGACCATATTGCGAGCAGCGGCGAAGTCAATCAACCTAGTGCCGTTGGGGGATGTTATATCGTGGAGACTGAATTTTCCAACTGTGGGACCAAAGACTCCTTCGTTGCCCACCTTGGCATTAAAGTCGCCGAGCACGATTTTGATATCATGCTGGGGGCAGCGATCATAAGTCTGTTCAAGTTTATCGTAGAAGGAGTCCTTCTCTGCGTCGTCCGTCTCCTCTGTCGGCGCATAGGCGCAGATAAATGTTATGTTGAAAAACCTCGCCTTGATGCGGATCGCAGCGAGACGCTCGCTCACAGGTGTGAACGCTAATACTTGGCGGCGAAGTCTCTTTCCCACTACGAATCCTACACCACGCGCTTTGCCGCGTGTCTGGCCACTGTAGTATACGTCACAAGGTCCGATGGTCGTCTTTCCTTGTCCCGTCCATCGCATTAACTTAAGTCACCCGCCTTGATAATCGGAATGCCTAACGCCTGGGCTACAGTCGCATGTTCAAATTGGTGCCTAATGAGTGATGTTGAAGTGATTGTATCTGTGTGCACAGTAGTTCACGTAATTGTAGAGACCGCACATCTTCTTGGGAAAGAATCGATAACATGTCAACGTCATTAACTGGTGGATGATCAAGGTAAATTACTTTTGCCTTGCAAAATTTTAAAATTTCATAAAAAATGTCCTATGGCTGACCAATTAGTGAGACCTGCTGACCAATTACGACTGACAGTGGCCAATTATGTATTTGGCATACAGCTATATAGCTTTTCCAAATTTCGACCAATGGGGTGCCAACATCTTAATCGATAACACTCAAAAAACTTAAAAAAAATTAATTAAAAATTTTCTATGGCTGACCAATTAGTGAGACCTGCTGACCAATTAGTGACCAATTATTTGGCATATTTGTTTTTTGAAATTTAAAGTATACAGGGTGCCTGCGGAAGTAAATGACTTTTCCCTTGGAAAATTTAAAAACGTCATAAAAAATTTTCTATGGCTGACCAATTAGTGAGACCTGCTGACCAATTATGACCAATTAGTGACCAATTATTTGGCATACTAACTTTTCCAAATTTCGACCAATGGGGTGCCAACATCTTAATCGATAACACTCAAAAAACTTAAAAAAAAAATTAATTAATAATTTTCTATGGCTGACCAATTAGTGAAACCTACTGACCAATTATGACCAATTAGTGACCAATTATTTGGTATATTTGTTTTTTGAAATTTAAAGTATACAGGGTGCCTGCGGAAGTAAATGACTTTTCCCTTGCAAAATTTAAAAACGTCATAAAAAATTTTCTATGGCTGACCAATTAGTGAGACCTGCTGACCAATTATGACCAATTAGTGACCAATTATTTGGCATACTAACTTTTCCAAATTTCGACCAATGGGGTGCCAACATCTTAATCGATAACACTCAAAAAACTTAAAAAAATTAATTAAAAATTTTCTATGGCTGACCAATTAGTGAAACCTACTGACCAATTATGACCAATTCGTGACCAATTATTTGGTATATTTTTTTTTTGAAATTTAAAGTATACAGGGTGCCTGCGGAAGTAAATGACTTTTCCCTTGGAAAATTTAAAAACGTCATAAAAAATTTTCTATGGCTGACCAATTAGTGAGACCTGCTGAGCAATTATGACCAATTATTTGGCATACTAACTTTTCCAAATTTCGACCAATGGGGTGCCAACATCTTAATCGACAACACTCAAAAAACTTAAAAAAAATTATTTAAAAATTTTCTACGGCTGACCAATTAGTGAAACCTACTGACCAATTATGACCAATTAGTGACCAATTATTTGGCATATTTGTTTTTTGAAATTTAAAGTATACAGGGTGCCTGCGGAAGTAAATGACTTTTCCCTTGGAAAATTTAAAAAAGTCATAAAAAATTTTCTATGGCTGACCAATTAGTGAGACCTGCTGACCAATTATGACCAATTAGTGACCAATTAGTTGGCATACTAACTTTTCCAAATTTCGACCAATGGGGTGCCAACATCTTAATCGATAACACTCAAAAAACTTAAAAAAAATTAATTAATAATTTTCTATGGCTGACCAATTAGTGAAACCTACTGACCAATTATGACCAATTAGTGACCAATTATTTGGTATATTTGTTTTTTGAAATTTAAAGTATACAGGGTGCCTGCGGAAGTAAATGACTTTTCCCTTGGAAAATTTAAAAACGTCATAAAATATTTTCTATGGCTGACCAATTAGTGAGACCTGCTGACCAATTATTTGGCATACTAACTTTTCCAAATTTCGACCAATGGGGTGCCAACATCTTAATCGATAACACTCAAAAAACTTAAAAAAAATTAATTAAAAATTTTCTATGGCTGACCAATTAGTGAAACCTACTGACCAATTATGACCAATTAGTGACCAATTATTTGACATATTTGTTTTTTGAAATTTAAAGTATACAGGGTGTCTGCGGAAGTAAATGACTTTTCCCTTGGAAAATTTAAAAACGTCATAAAAAATTTTCTATGGCTGACCAATTAGTGAGACCTGCTGACCAATTATGACCAATTAGTGACCAATTATTTGGCATACTAACTTTTCCAAATTTCGACCAATGGGGTGCCAACATCTTACGGCTACCTTCGAAAATTTTAAATTGGCATACAATTTTTCCTATGGCTGACCAATTACTGAAACCTGCTGACCAATTATGACCAATTAGTGACCAATTATTTGGCATAAAATCTTTTTCAAATTTCGACCAATTGGGTGCCAACATCTTACAGCTATTGCAACTATACTAATGATTTAACAGGATTTAACGAATAATAACGGATACATCCCAATTAAAATCGGAGAACATCGAACAATTAATCATTATGACAAAATTCTTCACTTTATTTACTTAACTACGTATGATCAAGCTATTTCATTAATCGCGGACAATATTAAAGCATTAAAGGCAACTACTTTTGAAGATGAACGACTAATAGACACTTTAGATAAAAGCTTTAACTTACTAAAAGCAAAAATAGACTATTTACAACCAAGATTTAAGACAAAACGTGCTTTGATTAATATACTAGGTAAAGGATTAAAATATATAGCAGGTACTATGGACAGCGACGACGAACAACAAATAATGAATTCATTAGACAAAATACAAAAAAACGAACAGGCTACAACAGACGATGTAAACAAAATGATTTATAATTATAACTTTTTAACTAACCAAATTAATAATAAATAAACAACAGATATTAATACAAACTGATATAAAGGAATTTAGGGAAACAGGTTAGGTTAGGTTCAAGTGGCTACTTGCATCAAGTCGCACAGGGTTTGTGGGAATTTGCCCCTATATACTATAGCTAAGTCGTCTGCATATGCCACTACCTTCCCGCCCCCCCAGCTTGTGTCTCGCAGCATCGAGTTGACAGTGAGGTTCCATAGAAGCGGGGAGAGAACACCACCCTGAGGCGTTCCCCTTGTGACATAGCGTGATAAGTCAACCGAGCCCAGTGATGAAACTATTCGTCTACCCCTTAGCAGTTGATCAATAAGTCCAATAAGAGACCTGCTTATGCCCAGACTTGTTAAAGCGGTGTTTATAGCATCAGGGCTTATGTTGTTGAAGGCTCCTTCAATATCTAAAAAGGCCGCAAGACAGTACTCCTTCTCATACAGCGATTTTTCAATAACAGAAACTAGGCTGTGAAGCGCAGTTTCTGTAGATTTCCCTTTGGTGTATGCATGCTGATAGCTACAGATCAGGTTGCTATCAATAGTAGAGGAGAGGTAGTCATTTATTATCCTCTCGAAGGTTTTGAGCACAAAGGATGAGAGACTGATCGGCCTGTAGTCCTTCGGCTCGTAATGAGACGCCTTCCCCGCCTTAGGAATAAACACTACCGTGACACTTCTCCAGGAGCACGGAATGTAGCTAAGAGCCAGGCAGGCTGTATAGAGAAATACCAGCCATTTGGCTGAGGTCTCCAGCGTGTTTATGAGTTGTGCGGGAATAATCCCGTCTGGCCCGGCAGCCTTGAACGGTTCGAAGCTTTTAACCGCCCACCTAACCTTTTCCTCCGTGATGGGTATGTATACATCCAGGTTTGTTGTAGGTGCTACGGGTTCCTCATGCAAGTTCCCTGGGAAGTGCGTATTCAAGAGCAGCTCTAGGGTTTCCCTCTCCGTGCTGGTCCAGGATCCGTCAGGTTTGCGCAAATAGCTTGTGGCTGTTTGAGTTTTTGAGAGCACTCGTCTAAGTCTCGCTGTATCGTCGACATTTTCGACCCCAGTGCAGAAATTTCTCCACGATACTCTCTTCGCCTGCCTCAGAGCTTTTTTGTAGGCCCTGAGTTTAACTTTATATTCGAGCCATTGAGTCTCCGTGCCAAGGCTCTTGGCCTTATTAAATTGTGTCCTACATGATTTTCGGAGCGAGTCCAGGTCGTAGGACCACCAATGCGGCCTATGTTTACCGCGTGGTTTTGGCACTGGGCAAGCCTGCTCTAAGGCATTCGAGAGCGCCGTTGTAAAGGTCTTTACCAGATCCTCCAACTCCCCTACTGCTGAGGGGACTTGTGGGGGCAGTGCTGGTAAGTCCCTAGATAGTATTTCATTGTGTAGCTGCCAGTTAGTGTTACGTGGGTTGCGTTTCATAACCGGCTGCTCAACAGAAAAGTCTAGAACTATTTCTATGTACCGGTGGTCGGAGAATGAGTGCTCATCGAGAACGCGCCATTTTCTGACGCACTCATAGGCGCCTTCGCTGCAAATAGTGAGATCTATTACCTCCCTACGGGTTTTAGTAATAAACGTAGGTTCCTTACCCACGTTGCAAACTACCAGGTTAGTTGTTAACAAATAGTCAAACAACGACTCTCCTCTAGCATTGATATCGGAGCTTCCCCACTGGACGTGATGAGCATTGGCGTCAGTTCCGATAATAAGATGACCCATGGAAAAATTTGCCACCAGGTCTTTTACCTCCCTCTGTGGCGGAGGTTCTTCGGCGTCGTAGGGCATATAGACCGACGCCATCGTCAGACTGGTACTGTCGACTGTTAAACTGGCAGCTGTAACGTCACCATTGGTATAGTTGGGCAAGAGAAATGCATTCAGCTCAGACTTAACTAACCCTTAGTCCCCAAACCGCAAATCCTTGAGCTGTTGACCCAGGGTTCTTGGATGAGGACCACATCTACGTCGCCTTTAGAGAGACGACTGATTAAAGCAGCCGAGGCTGCTTTAGATTTGTGCAGGTTTATCTGAATCACCACCAACATGAGAGTGCTCAGACTTCCCTGCCACCGCCGTATCGTCGAGTTCCACCTCGTCTGGAGGCTTATCTTTCAACGACGATTTCTTCAGACCACGGTTTGGCGTGGCAGTGTCAACTGTGGTGCGCTCAGGACTAGCTGCTATCACTGTGACGTTGAGGTCCTCCCCGTCCAGCAGGCTGTCTCCCATCTCCGAGCTGTTCACTGCTCCTTCGCCATTTGACGTGGCAGATACCATACTTTCCGAGTCGGACATCTCCGACTCCCCTTCCGGCACTGCGATGTCCGAGTCCTCCGGTGCAGCCGAAATAGCAGCGCGCTGTGCATCGCCGCGGTATACGTGGATCACGATCTGACCCATGCCGTAGTGCACTCGTCCATTGCACCGTTTAAGGGGCTCGAGTGCCTCCTTATTCAAGGTGAAGACCACTTGCCTATCAGGCCCTACCGCGTCCTCGACCAGATTTACACCCCAGTCCTGCGTCGGGAGAGACGGGTTCATGATCCTCAGCATCCTGAGAATTCTCTCAGGTTCAGCAGGGATAGCAGGAATCCACGCTCTTGCCCTTGGCCGAGCCGGGATGTCCTTCCAGTCGACAACCTCGATTCTTGCCCCTTGGTAGATCTCACCTAGTCTTGCAGCTGCTGCCTTGTACAGTGCAACAGTTTTTGCATCCTCGCAAGCGAATACCTTGATTCGGCCCTGGTGCCATCCCGCATCAGAACCCATCGGAGTGGCACCCGGAGACTCATCCATAATGTCGAGAAGGGCATTACCGATAGCGTTCCGGACGAACCGCCACTGGTCCCTAGGGATGGCCCAGTTTTCATTACCTCGGTCAATGACGCCTATGAGGATCCTATCCTTAGTCACTTCAGCAAAGCTGAGTTTACCCATTACGGGGGCGTGTTGCTGCCGCTTCGGGTGAGGTTTTAAATCCACGTCCGATCTCTGGCGTTTGAAGGGATTTATATTAACCTTCTTTGGCGCGTAATCGCTTTGGAAGTTCGGTAAGATAGCTTCAGCCATCTCCACCGTCTTCCTAGCATTCGGCGATAGCGTCTCTTGTGAAATACCCTCGTATTTCTTCAGTATCCTCGCGGCCGCTCTTTTGTCCAAGTACTCAGAGCGACTGGGAGATGTCTTTTGGGGTAAATTTCAACTCGTAGTTGCCATCGCGGTCGTTCCCTTATTTGGATCTCTGGGGCCAGGTCGTGAGACCACTGCCACAGACGTTAAAGACTTGGTTTCGGTACCGGCACTTACTAGGGCTCTAGCATCAGCCGTTGTTGGCTTCACCGTGTTTGTACCGGTACTTACTTTGGGGATTGCCCCCTTATTATCCAGAGCTGATCGACTCGTAGTTGCCATCGCTGTCGATCTCTCGGCTGATGAAGAAATGGAGTTGTCCTCCGACGTTGCGTTCTCGCTTGCTCCAGCATTTTCCTCCTCTGCTGGGCAGTATACATGGTTGTATCATTATTTTTAAGGTTTTTATTACTTTTTCTCATCTTGTTCGTACGACCCCTTGCCGGGCAAGGCCAGTTTAGGGTCAAAGGAAGAGTATGGGGAATGTGTCGTCCGCCGCGGCAGAGCCCCATGCCGCGGTAAGGCCATAGTTACTCTCCGAGGCGGCCCGGTATCAGAGAGGCTCCGTTCGATTACAGCCAAGATTTGCCTCCCGGCTGCAAACGTCCAATGGGCACGTGGTCGCATGACACCCTGGATTGGGAGGGGGAAGATCTTAGTCGTCGCGCCAGAGAGGCTTGGCTTCTCTCGTGATGTAGTACCGGCGGCACTATGATCACAAGGGCAGCGCAGCCCTGTGGCTATCGACTTAAGCCCTCGTACCGCGGCAAGGTGTCAACCCTTCACGAGGGTTAGGGAAACAACGCAAAATAAAATCAAAACATTAGAAGATGACTTACAATTTATGCAACATACTTACCAAATTAATAACGACATAACCCTTTTACAAAATCATATTAACGACATCGGACAAATAATTTTTTCTAGCAAGGTTAGGTTAGGTTCAAGTGGCTGCCGCAGAGGCACACTTAGGCCAGTTTTGAAAGGCCCGTTGTGATACCACCAACACAAGGAAAGTCAGTCCCGGGACCCAGCCAAATGGAAAATCCCTGAGTTGTTGGGATTTTCCACATAGCAGAATCCCGGGACTGACACTCCTAAACCGACACCGTTACTCCTCCTCGAACCACTTAGATGACTTTATGAAGGCCATCAAGTCCTTTATGTCCAGTTCCGCGATCTGGCTTAGGCTAACCAGGAACGGAACTCCCAAAAAGCGCGTTCTCGCGCCGCTTAAAGCCGGACAGTTGCAGATGAGGTGTTCCACTGTTTCCTCCTCCTCATCATCTTTGCAACTCCTGCAGCATCGTCGGTAGGGCACACTTAGCCTTTCTGCATGCCTACCAATGAGGCAGTGACCGGTTAATACCCCTATCAATATGCAGATTTCCCTCCTAGTTAGGGCATAAATGCGTCTAGACCTTTTAAGATCCCATTTTGGCCAGGTTTGTTTCGATATCCGACACCCTGGGGATTGCAGCCATCTTTCGTTGGCTTGACGGAGTGTGTGCTCCTTCAGCATTAGTTTGCATGTGGAAAACGGCATACCTAAGCGCTCTTTATCCTGAAGAACCTGCTTGGTCGTGCCCTGCCTGGCAAGCTCGTCTGCCTTACAGTTTCCCTCAATGTCCCTATGTCCCGGGACCCCTATGAGGTTTACGCGGTTCTGTTGGGCCATCTCCTGAAGAGATCGACGACAGCTGAGCGTCAGTTCAGAGTTGAACGTGTATGAACCAAGGGATTTGATGGCCGCTTGGCTATCGCTGAAAATAGCGATATCTTCTCCGATAACACGTTTGCTTTACCAGGCCGCGGCGTCTAGGATTGCCGAGACTTCCGCCTGGAAGACGCTACAATGATCAGGTAGTCTGAAGGAGAGCTCAAGGTCCAAATCCCTTGAATAAACCCCTCCTCCAACTCTGCCGTCCAACTTCGAGCCGTCGGTGTATATGGAAGTGCCACTATTTGTTTCGGGACACCAATCCGTCCTCTCCCAGTCTTCTCTGCTGGGAATGTTTATTTTGAAACAGCTATCACCGACTGTAGTGGTCGCACAACGATCTGTGCTTAGAGGGAGAAAGCTGTAAGATTCCAGAATACTGGAGTGTCCAATAGTACCCGCCCCCCAACTGGAGGTTTCTCTTAGGCGCAGGGCTGATGCCGCTGCTGACCGAAACCCTTCCAGATCAAGTGGCAAAATGCCCAGAATGACCTGGAGGGCTTCGTTGGGCGTTGTCCTTAGCGCACCGCTTATACAGATCATATTGGATCTATGGACTTTCCGCAACAGATTCAGGTATGTTGCCTTGCTCAGCGCAGGCCACCATACGACGACTCCATATAGCATGATTGGACGAATGATGGCCGTGTAGATCCAACTGCATACTCTAGGGCTGAGCCCCCATTTTTTGCCAATGGCTCTTTTGCATGTGTAAAGAGCGATGCAAGCTTTCTTCTGGCGCTGAAGAACATTCTCCTTCCAATTCAGTTTCCTGTCCAGAACTATGCCTAGAAACTTGGCCTTATCCGACAACCCCAGGCGCGTGCCATCTAGTTCTGGTAGGCTTAGTGGCGGTATTTTGTACCGGTTGGTGAAGAGGACAAGTTCCACTTTCCCCGGGTTGATACTAAGTCCGCAGCGAGAGGACCACGTCGAAACTTCTCGCAGTGCTACTTGCATCAGGTCACACAGAGTTTGTGGGAACTTGCCTCTGAATGCAATAGCTAAATCGTCTGCGTATGCCACTATCTTCCCGCCCCCCCAACTTGTGTCACGCAGCAACGAGTTGACTGTGAGGTTCCATAAAAGCGGGGAAAGAACACCACCCTGGGGTGTTCCCCTTGTGACATAGCGTGATAACTCAACCGTACCAAGTGAAGAAGCTATTTTCCTTCCCCTTAAAAGTTGGTCAATTAAACCAGTTAGAGGTCTATCTACGCCCAGATTAGTTAGAGCGGAGTTGATAGCCTCCGGGCTTATATTGTTGAAAGCCCCCTCAATGTCTAGGAAGGCCACGAGACAGTAGTCCTTTTCACACAGCGATTTCTCAATGACCGATACTAGGCTGTGCAGAGCGGTTTCTGTTGATTTACCCTTGGTGTATGCATGCTGATAGCTAGAAATAAGGTTGCTATCAATAGTCGTTGAGAGGTAGTCGCTTAGTATCCTCTCAAAGGTTTTGAGTACAAAGGACGAGAGACTGATCGGTCTGTAGTCTTTTGGCTCGTAGTGGGATGCCTTCCCAGCCTTAGGGATAAACACTACCGTGGCGCTTCTCCAGGAGCCCGGAATGTGGTTGAGAGCCAGGCAGGCTGTGAAGAGAAATACCAGCCATTTAGCTGATGTCTCCAACGTGTTTATAAGTTGCGCGGGGATAATCCCGTCCGGCCCGGCAGCCTTATACGGTTCAAAGCTCTTAACTGCCCACCTTACCCTTTCCTCAGTGATGGGTATTTTTACTGCCAGGTTTGTTGCAGGTACTAGTGGTGCGTCATGCAGATTCCCCGGAAAATGTGTATTCAAGAGCAGCTCAAGGGTTTCCTCTTCCGTTCCAGGATCCGTCAGTTTTTCGCAAATAGCTGATGGCTGTTTGACTTTTCGAGAGGACTCGTCTAAGTCTCGCTGTGTCGTCGACCTTTTCGACGCCAGTGCAGAAATTTCTCCACGAAGTTCTCTTCGCCTGCCTCAGAGCTTTTTTTGTAGGCCCTAAGTTTAGCTTTATATTCGTGCCAATGAGGCTCAGAGCCGAGGCTCTTGGCCTTGTTAAATTGTTTCCGGCATGATTTGCGGAACGAGTCCAAATCGTAGGACCACCAATGTGGCCTGTGTTTACCCCGTGGTTTTGGCACTGGACAAGCCTGTCCTAGAGCCATTGGCGAACGCCGATGTAAATGTAGTAACAAGATCCCCCAGCTCCTCTACTGATGAGGGGGCTTGTGAGGGCAGTACTGGGAGGTCTCTGTCTAATATTTCATTGTGTAACTGCCAATTTGTGTTACGTGGATTGCGCTTCATGATTGGTTGTTCTACAATAAAGTCTAAAACCATTTCTATGTAACGGTGGTCGGAGGATGAATGTTCTTCCAGAACCCGCCATTTTCTGACCCACCCATAAGCGCCTTCACTACAGAGAGTGAGGTCTATGACCTCCCTACGGGTCTTAGTGATAAAAGTAGGCTCATTACCCACGTTGCAAATTACCAGGTTGGTTGTTAAGAGGAAATCAAACAGAGACTCGCCCCTGGCATTGATATCGGAACTCCCCCATTGGACATGGTGAGCATTAGCGTCCGCTTCAATAATAAGATTACCCGTGCAGAAATTTGACACCAGGTCTTTCACCTCCGTTTTGGTGGGGGTTCTTCGGCGTCGTAGGGCATATAGACCGACGCAACCGTCAGGCGGGTGCTGTCGACCGTTAGACTGATAGCGGTAATATCACCATTGGTGTTGTTAGGTAGGAGAAAGGAGTTCAACTCAGACTTGACCAAAATACACGTTCGGACTTTGCTCTCCTCGCTGGCTCGAATGAGCTTAAAGCCCTTAGTCCCCAATCCGCAGATTCTCGAGCTATTGACCCAGGGTTCTTGGATGAGGACCACATCCACGTCGCCTTTAGAAAGACGACTACTTAAAGCAGCCGAAGCCACTTTAGATTTCTGCAGATTAATCTGAAGCACCACCAACATGAGCGCGCACAGACTTCCCTGCCGTCCCCATGTCGTCGAGGTTTGCCCCATCCCGGAGGTTGCCTATCAACGACGAGTTGTTCCGATTAACTGCCCGATATGGCGTTGCAGGAGTCCTGCTGCCTGTAGCGTTAGATGTTAATCGCTCAGCGTTGGCTGCTACCACCGTGACGTCGAGGACTTTCTCGTCTTGTAGGCTGTCCTCCATCTCCGAGTTGTTCACAGCACTATCGGCAAGGGACGTGGCGGATAACATGCTTTCCGCATCGGAATCCTCCGCTTCCTGTTCTGGTAATTCGTTTTCCCGTTCTAGCAAAATAGGTATAATTCCTACGGACATTTTAACTCAAATTGAACTTAATCATATTCACGATTTTGACAGTTATAAGGAAATTAAAATTGCTGTAATTTTTCAAAACAACAATATTATAATAACAATATTGATACCACAATTCTCTTCTAAAAATCTTTCCAAAATTAGATTCGAACCAATTCCAAACAAAAACAATATGACAATTGTATTAGAAAATAACGAAATTTTGTTGGATGAAAACAATAATATCTATGATAAATATATAAAAGACAATTTGGAAAAAAAATTAAAAATAATAGAAAATGACTGTATAACAAATATTTTAAACTTTGAAGAAGCTTTTTGTAATCTAAATCCATTTTTTAAATCATGTATAAGTGAAATAATGCCAGGAATAATTGTATTTAAAAATTTTTTTCATCCATTGAACACGATTGTAACAAGCTAAAAATTAAATAGACAGGAACCTTTTTAATTAGATTCGAAAATTGTAAAATTTCAATTACAAATAATACATTCGAAAATTATAATATTAAGATTTATGATACATTCATTTTACCAAATAAAATTACAAAAATAAAAGGAAATCATAATTTTACAAATAAAAATTTACAATTGGAAAATTTGTACACTAAACAAATCAAACAGGAAGAAGATATAAAATTGTTAATTGAGAAAAATAGTAATATTCATTTAATTAGTCTAAGTTCTGATTTGCTAATTATATGTATTGTCATTATATCAATTTTTTTTTCTATATACATCTATAAATATAAACTAAAATTTTATGTATCACCAGAGCTGCAATTGCCAACGCGAAACATTGAAAATATAACAAATGGACCATTCTTGCGGATAAAACCCAATTTGTAGTAGTTTTCCATAATTTCTCATACACCACTTACTTTCATAGTAATTTTTCATAAAATTCTTTTTTCTTATTACGCTAATGCTAATGCCGATTGAGGACAATCGACTTAAGAGGGGAAGAGTGAACTTGTAACAAGTTAAGACCACCTACATTTCGTGAAACAGGATCGCCTATTACAAAATAGCCGATCCAACCCCCATAAATTATTCCCCAATAATCACCCATAAATTGCTCATAGTAATTGCCCATAAATTCTTCTTAATAATTGCTTACAAAATCATTCTAAAGAATTCTACCCGAAATATGATCACTCATAAGTCGGTCAACTCAAATAAATTCCCAAGCATTGCATTTCTTTAACCTACCCTACTCCGATCGCACGCCATAAATTACAATGCAATGCATTTATGCGAAGTCAAAACATTTTTCTGTAAGAAACAACTAAAAAGCAATTAATTTCGTAAGTCGCCTGAAATATGACTATTCATTATAATTCAGCCGCCTAAGTCATATCCACTTCAAAGCGGCACTCAGCTACGCACAATGCTTGCGAAATATTAAAACGCTGAGCTAACAATGACAGAAATGGGTCATATGGGAAAATGCAACTTAAGTAAACAAATTATTTCCCAATTCGACAGTTACTCACCAATACAATCAATTATTTTCGGATATGGTGAAATGCTTTCACAAGAAACGCACACATAGAAATTAGGTCAACCACAGTTGCAGCGCAGGCATAATTCTAGTATAAATAGTGAAAATTTTATATCTAAGTTTTTGAGTTGATATTTGATTTCAAATAAAACGCTGTCCAATAAAACTATTTTGGTTCCTTTTAATTTAAGGAACCGTAACTTACATTTGTATGTTTGTGCAAGTGAATATTTATGTATGTACATATGTATACATTTTTCTACAACAGTACTGGAAAAAAATAAAAATAATCAAAAGTAATCATTACTTTTGCTTATTATTGATTATTTTTGAATTTTTGATTTTTAAAATTTTTTTTATTTTTTTGATTTTTATTTTATTTTTTTTAATCAATTGAAAAATAATCATTAAAAAGTGAAAGTAATTGGTAATCAATCATTAGGTGGCTTCTCAAAAAATAACACTGGATCACAAATTCCAACTTTTTTTCTGCACCAGAGACGCCATAGTGAAATTCCTATGTAAAATCACCTCCTAATTCCGAAAATCAAAGTTATTTTTAAAAAACAAAAAAGATGGCTCCACTTAATCGTGTATATCTCAAGAACAAATTGAGCTATTCGAAAACGGTTTGAAAAATTTGAAAGCTTATAAAATTTACTATAATCAGTACATACAACACTTTTTGCTAGGTCCTGCAGATTCAAACATAGTGAACAATCATTACGGATTTTTTTAATTTTTTTTGTAAGAATATAAAAAAATGTATACTTTGCGAGGAAGCATCTCGAAAACTTTTTTATTACAAAAAAAACAAGCTATCAGTGATCAAAATCTATGAACTAATACAAAAGTTATAAGCATTCAAGTAAATATATCCATTTAATACTTAAATACCCTACAAATAATAGCATATGTACATATGGTTCTGTCTTAACTCTATGATCTTATTTTATAATTGAACAAGTTATGTGTCTTGTTTTGACGCTTATTTAGATTAGGATCGGTTTCTGTTATGAGAAACCAACAGTAGTCGCCCATCATAGCGACATCCCAGAATCCTTGACACCGACTTTCTACCACTTTCATTTGCTGGTGAAACCTTTCGCCATGCTCGTCACTTTCGTCGCCAAGATTTTGCGGGAAAAAATTTATGTGGGAGTGTAAGAAATGAATTTTTAAAGACATATTTACTCCTGAAAGAAAATAAAAAAGTAAATTAGATAAATACATAAGTGACACATTGGTATATAATTTTCTTAGGCTGGATTTATCTTTCAATTCAGAACAAATTTTTTGTTTATATTTTTCCCGTTCTTGTTTGTTCGGAACTGGACGATGAATTCAGATTTATGGCTATATATTCTCATGTAAATTTATGTAATATATAATTTATTGAAACTTTGGTGGACTTTTGACCGTTTGTGAATAATTTTTCCTTAAATTATTCTATGTTTTTATTATTAGTGAACAAGATGGAAAAGTAACAACAATTACAAGCTACCATGATTACGTAATTTCGGCCTTGCTCAAGGGCACTTATCAAATGGCTTTGTGTTTAGAAATTTTTCATCACCTTTTTGTTGGTCATCGAACCAAGAACCAAGGGGATTAGGAATTTCTAAGCCCGCAGTGTGTACCTCTTACACCAAGCTGCGTTGAGATTATTGCTAGCTTATATCCATCATGTTCACTTAGTATGTATTCATTTTATGTTGTTTGTTTGTTTTTATACTACCTTATCGACAACTAGAGCGACATCAATCGATCGCCATTTATACTAGCAGTGTCAAGGATTTTAGTGCACCCCGTGATCATTTTACTGAAAGCTGCAGCTTATTTTCACAGGGTGGCTTTTTTCGCTGTGTCCTGCGATTAATATGTATGTATGTTATGAGTTTGTGGTCATTAATTTGAGAATCTTTGAAACTTTGGTGGACTTTTGACCGTTTGTGAATAATTTTTCCTTAAATTATTCTATGTTTTTATTATTAGTGAACAAGATGGAAAAGTAACAACAATTACAAGCTACCATGATTACGTAATTTCGGCCTTGCTCAAGGGCACTTATCAAATGGCTTTGTGTTTAGAAATTTTTCATCACCTTTTTGTTGGTCATCGAACCAAGAACCAAGGGGATTAGGAATTTCTAAGCCCGCAGTGTGTACCTCTTACACCAAGCTGCGTTGAGATTATTGCTAGCTTATATCCATCATGTTCACTTAGTATGTATTCATTTTATGTTGTTTGTTTGTTTTTATACTACCTTATCGACAACTAGAGCGACATCAATCGATCGCCATTTATACTAGCAGTGTCAAGGATTTTAGTGCACCCCGTGATCATTTTACTGAAAGCTGCAGCTTATTTTCACAGGGTGGCTTTTTTCGCTGTGTCCTGCGATTAATATGTATGTATGTTATGAGTTTGTGGTCATTAATTTGAGAATCTTTGAAACTTTGGTGGACTTTTGACCGTTTGTGAATAATTTTTCCTTAAATTATTCTATGTTTTTATTATTAGTGAACAAGATGGAAAAGTAACAACAATTACAAGCTACCATGATTACGTAATTTTGGCCTTGCTCAAGGGCACTTATCAAATGGCTTTGTGTTTAGAAATTTTTCATCACTTTTTGTTGGTCATCGAACCAAGAACCAAGGGGATTAGGAATTTCTAAGCCCGCAGTGTGTACCTCTTACACCAAGCTGCGTTGAGATTATTGCTAGCTTATATCCATCATGTTCACTTAGTATGTATTCATTTTATGTTGTTTGTTTGTTTTTATACTACCTTATCGACAACTAGAGCGACATCAATCGATCGCCATTTATACTAGCAGTGTCAAGGATTTTAGTGCACCCCGTGATCATTTTACTGAAAGCTGCAGCTTATTTTCACAGGGTGGCTTTTTTCGCTGTGTCCTGCGATTAATATGTATGTATGTTATGAGTTTGTGGTCATTAATTTGAGAATCTTTGAAACTTTGGTGGACTTTTGACCGTTTGTGAATAATTTTTCCTTAAATTATTCTATGTTTTTATTATTAGTGAACAAGATGGAAAAGTAACAACAATTACAAGCTACCATGATTACGTAATTTCGGCCTTGCTCAAGGGCACTTATCAAATGGCTTTGTGTTTAGAAATTTTTTGCATCACCTTTTTGTTGGTCATCGAACCAAGAACCAAGGGGATTAGGAATTTCTAAGCCCGCAGTGTGTACCTCTTACACCAAGCTGCGTTGAGATTATTGCTAGCTTATATCCATCATGTTCACTTAGTATGTATTCATTTTATGTTGTTTGTTTGTTTTTATACTACCTTATCGACAACTAGAGCGACATCAATCGATCGCCATTTATACTAGCAGTGTCAAGGATTTTAGTGCACCCCGTGATCATTTTACTGAAAGCTGCAGCTTATTTTCACAGGGTGGCTTTTTTCGCTGTGTCCTGCGATTAATATGTATGTATGTTATGAGTTTGTGGTCATTAATTTGAGAATCTTTGAAACTTTGGTGGACTTTTGACCGTTTGTGAATAATTTTTCCTTAAATTATTCTATGTTTTTATTATTAGTGAACAAGATGGAAAAGTAACAACAATTACAAGCTACCATGATTACGTAATTTCGGCCTTGCTCAAGGGCACTTATCAAATGGCTTTGTGTTTAGAAATTTTTCATCACCTTTTTGTTGGTCATCGAACCAAGAACCAAGGGGATTAGGAATTTCTAAGCCCGCAGTGTGTACCTCTTACACCAAGCTGCGTTGAGATTATTGCTAGCTTATATCCATCATGTTCACTTAGTATGTATTCATTTTATGTTGTTTGTTTGTTTTTATACTACCTTATCGACAACTAGAGCGACATCAATCGATCGCCATTTATACTAGCAGTGTCAAGGATTTTAGTGCACCCCGTGCACTGCTAGCATAAATGGCGATCGATTGATGTCGCTCTAGTTGTCGATAAGGTAGTATAAAAACAAACAAACAACATAAAATGAATACATACTAAGTGAACATGATGGATATAAGCTAGCAATAATCTCAACGCAGCTTGGTGTAAGGGGTACACACTGCGGGCTTAGAAATTCCTAATCCCCTTGGTTCTTGGTTCGATGACCAACAAAAAGGTGATGAAAAATTTCTAAACACAAAGCCATTTGATAAGTGCCCTTGAGCAAGGCCGAAATTACGTAATCATGGTAGCTTGTAATTGTTGTTACTTTTCCATCTTGTTCACTAATAATAAAAACATAGAATAATTTAAGGAAAAATTATTCACAAACGGTCAAAAGTCCACCAAAGTTTCAAAGATTCTCAAATTAATGACCACAAACTCATAACATACATACATATTAATCGCAGGACACAGCGAAAAAAGCCACCCTGTGAAAATAAGCTGCAGCTTTCAGTAAAATGATCACGGGGTGCACTAAAATCCTTGACACTGCTAGTATAAATGGCGATCGATTGATGTCGCTCTAGTTGTCGATAAGGTAGTATAAAAACAAACAAACAACATAAAATGAATACATACTAAGTGAACATGATGGATATAAGCTAGCAATAATCTCAACGCAGCTTGGTGTAAGAGGTACACACTGCGGGCTTAGAAATTCCTAATCCCCTTGGTTCTTGGTTCGATGACCAACAAAAAGGTGATGAAAAATTTCTAAACACAAAGCCATTTGATAAGTGCCCTTGAGCAAGGCCGAAATTACGTAATCATGGTAGCTTGTAATTGTTGTTACTTTTCCATCTTGTTCACTAATAATAAAAACATAGAATAATTTAAGGAAAAATTATTCACAAACGGTCAAAAGTCCACCAAAGTTTCAAAGATTCTCAAATTAATGACCACAAACTCATAACATACATACATATTAATCGCAGGACACAGCGAAAAAAGCCACCCTGTGAAAATAAGCTGCAGCTTTCAGTAAAATGATCACGGGGTGCACTAAAATCCTTGACACTGCTAGTATAAATGGCGATCGATTGATGTCGCTCTAGTTGTCGATAAGGTAGTATAAAAACAAACAAACAACATAAAATGAATACATACTAAGTGAACATGATGGATATAAGCTAGCAATAATCTCAACGCAGCTTGGTGTAAGAGGTACACACTGCGGGCTTAGAAATTCCTAATCCCCTTGGTTCTTGGTTCGATGACCAACAAAAAGGTGATGAAAAATTTCTAAACACAAAGCCATTTGATAAGTGCCCTTGAGCAAGGCCGAAATTACGTAATCATGGTAGCTTGTAATTGTTGTTACTTTTCCATCTTGTTCACTAATAATAAAAACATAGAATAATTTAAGGAAAAATTATTCACAAACGGTCAAAAGTCCACCAAAGTTTCAAAGATTCTCAAATTAATGACCACAAACTCATAACATACATACATATAATTTATTATAATATGTTTTTTTATTTACCCATTTCCGCATAGTTCTTCTGTTGAAATTAGTTCTGGTAATGACACTGTAGATACGCTCGCATAGGTTACTTTTCTGGACTTTCCAACCCCATGTACTTTTGTAGTACAAATATAGCAGTCCGTTGAATGGCAAGTTGGTTCCCTCCACTTCATTGGTGTAATAAATTTCACACGTCGCCTAAATAGATAGTTTCAGAAATTAGTCAGCTATGCATTAAAAGGGAACAAATTCCTAATTTTTACAACGTACCTTTTTGTTCCGGTTTCCGAAGAAATCAATTCGACTCGGCATGTGGTGCACACAGTGTTCGGTGTCCATGGTTTTTAGGCTCAATTCCAAAACACTTATAGTATGTAACTTTCAAAGGATTTGAAAACACACGTCTCATACTTTTAACAATAAATTGACCGCAGATGAAACAGAACATAACTGGATCATTTGTACACTCAAACTCTCGCGCCCTTTTATTCATTTTTTATTTTTAAGTAAATGACGGGTTATGAACTGCAATTATAAACTGAACAGTATCCGGCGAGCCTTGCAGATATTATGAAGGAACAAGGCGCATGTACTCTTATTTATACTTAGATCCAGTAAAAATTCAAGCCTACCTAAACAAAAAGGTTCCCTAGTTTTACAAAGAAAACACTACCTGCCTCAAAAATATGCTCTTGTTTAAAATGTACCTAGGTTTGAGAAACCGACACTAACAGCTTTTTGTATCTAATAACTTTTCGAAAATCTACCTGCTAACTACCTGATATACGAATACTAACACATATGTACCAGTAGGGTACTTAAGTATTAAATGGATATATTTACTTGAATGCTTATAACTTTTGTATTAGTTCATCGATTTTGTTCACTGATAGCTTGTTTTTTTTTGTAATAAAACAGAGCTTAGAGGGGGGGAGGGGGGGGGGGGGGGGGGGAATCTGCTAAAAAACAAAAAGTTTTCGAGATGCTTCCTCGCAAAGTACACATTTTTTTATATTTTTACAAAAAAAATTTAAAAAATCCGTAATGATTGTTCAATATGTTTGAATCTGCAGGACCTAGCAAAAAGTGTTGTATGTACTGATTATAGTAAATTTTATTAGTTTTCAAATTTTTCAAACCGTTTTGGAAGAGCTCAGTTTGTTCTTGAGATATACACGATTAAGTGGAGCCATCTTTTTTGTTTTTTGAAATAATGGTAAATCGTAAATATCTCAAAAACGGTACCATTCAAGTAAAAATAACCTTGATTTTCGGAATTAGGAGGTGATTTTACATAGGAATTTCACTATTGCGTCTCTGGTGCATTTTGGCTGTAAACCAGTGTAATCAATGAAACTGCTAATCATTACCGATTAGTAATCAATTATTAACAGGTCTGCCACATAGGCATAGATTGAAAATGTTGAGACAGGTCAGTAATGGTTAGCCCCTAGAAACTAATGTTCGTACTTATGAAGAGTTAGTCATATTTAATTTTTGTATATTTTCAGTTAGGTACACTTAAGAGTCTTAATACATAAGTTAAAATTTTGCACTATATATATATAAGTTGGTAAGATGTATCATTTGAAAAATTAAATATTATTCAAATGAAATACTGAAATCCTAAAAAGGATGCGATTCTAATTTAATAATGTTTTCCGGGTAAATATGTGAAGGAGTAAGATGTACTTCAAGGGGTCTTATTAACATGATTTCTAATGCGCATAAGAAGCCAAGGCGGAGGGTGGGGAAAGTTTCTGACCGCCATTCAACTGGGAATGGCCAGAGCGATTCTTCTATGTGCGGTCCAAGCAGCTCACTACGTCCGGGAAAGCCCACGCATCCTCTGGATAGCCACTGAACACCCGTTCGGTGGTGAACTAATGTGAGAAGGCGACAACCTGACAAGGCCACTCCGACATAATTGGTTTAAGGGCTTATCAGGGGTTCCAACAGCAGCGTCTGCCATCATGAGATGCGGCTGCAAGCGGGCGTCTGTCTTGGATCAAGCGACTCGCTATATAAATGTGTGACTTAAATCCAACTCCCCGAGAAACGGGTTGTGCGTAGAGTTTGGGACCCACCACATAAAACAAAAATCATGATATCAAAGTCATGCTTGGCGACTTTAACGCTAGGGTGGGCAAAGAGGATATATTTGGCTCCACTGTTGGAAAGTTCAGCCTCCATGATGACATTTCGCCAAATGGTTTCAGACTGATTGATATCGCCGGTGCACGAAACATGATCGTATCCAGCACCAGGTTCAAGCATAAAAAGATCCATCAAGCCGCATGGCTATCACCAGATCGGAAAACACGCAACCAGATCGATCACTTTGTGATAGACGGACGGCACGCTTCCAGCATTATGGACGTACGTACGATGAGCGGCCCGAACACCTACTCCGATCACTACTTGGTAGCAGCCAAGATTCGTACCCGCCTAAGTACAACAGAACAGGCGTCACAAAAAACGCAAGGAAATATGGACGTCGAAAAACTGAAGTCACAACAGGCAGCCAATGATTTCGCAGAACGACTCGCGCACCTGCTCTCTGAGAGCACAATTCAACCCAGCGGAGTGCACGAGTAGTGGGAGCCTATCTCCGGAACACTTCGTACCGCAGCCGAAGAAGTAATTGGATTCCGGCAAATGCGAAAAATTATTCCTGAAGAAGTGTTTCTTGAATAAAAATAGCAGCGAATTCAGCAGCTTTTTGACATTTAATTGAGAAAGAGAGCGCCAATTCGCTGCAAATTATTGCTGGAGATTTTTCGTCCAGCAGAAACTAGCAAGCAAGAACAGCTGATCGGTGACATAGCAAAACAACAACAAAAAATGTAAATTCAAATTGTTAGCCAATCAGAAATGTAACTGCTGCTTTGTCTGCAAGTTTGGACTGATTCCTGTTCGACGAAAAATTAGCAGTAATGAGATTTTGACAGCTTTTTACAAGACTCTTTTCTGCTGACAGTTCTTTGCTGGATTTTTCAAGAAACATACCTAGTTTTTGACTCCTCCGGAAATTTTTCAAAGGAAATCTAAATCTTGGCAGGTATCAGTGAGTTTGCCAAAGTGAAAAGAAAAAAATTTTTTTAGTTAAATTTTAAGTTAGGGACAAGTAATGGGTTAGGATTTACTATATTTTAGCTCTCGGTAGCAGAATTTAGTCCAACCATTGCTTCGGCCTGAACAGTCAGAATTATACCAACTGCATACTCACCAGACAGCCCAATTAACCATTTTTTTTTTTCGATGTTTGCACATTGTTATTGAATAAATTCGAGGGGTGTCTTTGATTGTCGTCAGGACAATTTTGATCTCTTTGATAAGGCACCGCGCTCGAATTTATATTTGTTAAAGGGAAGAAATAAAAAGGGTAGAAAAGCGAGAAATTCTCGTTTAGAAAAATGGCCGTTTATTGTACATCAAAAGTGTCAACAAAGTTAATTTAATTACCTTATTTGTGACGTAGAAGAAGTCCTGGGGCTGATGTGTTTCCGTTGGCAGTTGGCAGAAAAAGAGACGGTTGTCAAGTCGTTGACAACCGTTGAACCGAAAACCATCCTCCGGTTTTAAGGGGAGGTGGACCCACACATGCGCACCCACTTGCATGTATGTGTGTGCTGACAAAACACGAATAGTCATGCATGCACATACCGGTGGGTGGCTTGGTGTGGGTGATTGGAAAATAAACATTAGGGTGGCACATTTTTTAATATTTTAGGCATCGCGCCTAAACATGCCGGCCCCCTTGCGACACGCAACATTCTGACCAGCCCCGGGATTTCCATCACGCCGTCTCTTAGGCTAAGATCTTAAGACTAGTGGTGTGCTGGATAGCACTGTGCCCGATTGCCTCCTTCGAGCCACCTCCTCGAGTTGGGTTCTGTTACCACTGGTTGTTTGGCCGTGTCTTACCTAGCTCTTAAAGAGAGGGAAGAAACTTGAAAAAAAATAAAGTGGTATATTTCTTGCCATGGAGCCATAAAGTGAGAAAAAAGAAATTTTTTTTTTTTTTTATTAAAAAATTAAACTTACACCTAAATTTAAACCTAACCTAACTTACATATTAGTAGCGCCCGATAGCACAAAACCAAAAATAGTGCTGTGGGCTATGAGTGACCCGAACGAAGATGGCAAAGTGTTCGGGGTCATAATGTCGGCGTAGACGTCGCCGCCGAGGGCCAGTTTCACCGGCGCCGACATAAAAAATTGTGGGTCGGCCAAACGCACGTGCTCATATGGAGCCGCGATTTTGGCGTCGACTTGGGTTGCCGGACTGATGCGATTGAAATTGCTGATACACACCGCGTGTGCTGTGACGGACGTGTTGTTGCCATGCTTCCCTCGGATTCGGAGGAAGCAACCTTGCTCGCCGCCAGAATGGGTGAACTGCAGCCCTAGCTCTTCCGCCAAGCTGCGGTCGATCGCGGAGCGGGGTGAGCACGCATCAATTAGTGCTCGGACGTAGCAAAATCCGCCACCCGCTTCCAGTTTTACCACCGCAGTTGGCGCAAGGGTGGTCATGGGGCGCAACGTTGGACCCATCCTGGCGAGAGCTCCGTTGCCTCCGTCGCGGAAACCTCGGGTTGGCAGCTGGCGCGGCTGAAGGGCCAGTCTGCCGTCTGGGCGGCTTACATCACTAATGGTGCGTAGCTGGCGCGGCTGAGTGGCCAGTCTACCCTCTGGGCGGCTCATAGAGCTAATGGTGCGTAGCTGGCGCGGCTGAGTGGCCAGTCTACGCTCGTCTCGGCGACTTTGATGGTTGTGTAGTAGCTGGCGCGGCTGAGTGGCCAGTCTACGAGGTTCCGCGTCGGCGCGGCTGGGGGGCCAGTCTTCGCTTGCGGCTGTTACGATGCGCGCGGCGAGATGGAGGGCTGTTGTCGCGTTGTGTTTGGTGTCGCCGCTCGTGGGCTAACAGGGGTCGAAACCGCCGCGGGTCCGATATCCCTTGTGCCGGTCGGAACGGCCGTGGTTCCGATGCCGGCTCCATGATTTCGCCGTCTTCCGGTGACAGCGCTGACTCCGATGCTTCGATGGACAGCACCTCCTCGTGGTTATCTACCTCTCTCCTTTCCCTTGATTGTTCGGCTCGCCACGCGGTTTCTTCCATCTCTGCTTCTTCGACTTGCTGCGCCCAACTCTTTTCGACGATCGGTTGGCACGACTGGTCGTCCGTTGGAAGGTGAAGTGTAGTGTGGTGGTTGCCACCACATCGTCGGCACCTGGCGTCGCTGGTACAATCCTTCGTCCTATGCACCATTGACAAACAATTGCCACAGTATCCCGCCCGGATAACCTCCTGTAGCCGGTCTAAGGGTGCCATCCCGTGATACCGGTCACATGCCCGGAGGGGGTGGCTTTCACCGCAGAGGGGGCATGGTTTTGGGTACCGGGCGGCCATACGTGCGGCGCGGAGACGAAGGGATGCATGGCGAGTCATGCGGCAGAAGACCGAAGAAAAAGAGAAAGAAAAAAAATTGGTTTGAATTATGCATATGGTTGCCCATATACATACGTGGGTGGCGAATAGCCGGAATGACGACATACGGATGAAATTGAGATTCATTATTTTTTTAACTGGGACCCGATCTTTCCCACTATCTGGTCCGATCCGACGTTATCCGAACGTTTTCCCGTGTCTTGTGGCAATTGCGTCCGGCGACACGTTGCTGCCCTCCCTTGTGGCAATTAAGCCCGGCAACGCGTTGCTGCCGACTGGTTGCCGCTTTACATAACTAAAAACATCTGAGGCACCCTGTGTGTTTCATTTCCTTTTTTGTTTTGTTTATGTCGATCAATTGACCGCTAGCCGGCGCTAGTGACACTAGTGCTGCGCAGAGGCAAGCCTTTTTGCTAGTGCTGCGCATAAGAACGCGTTTTCGGTACTCGATGCTGGTAGAGAGTGGTTGAGTGGCGGTTTTATTTTGTTGTTTTGTGGGCAAAACAGTCTTGCCCCCCCGAAAACAAAACCAAATAAGTAATTTATTTTAAAATAAACCGGTTTTTTAATATTAATTTTATTGATTATTTCAAAAAAAAACTTATTTCAAAAAAAGCTTCATTATACCCATACCGTTTAACTCGCTCATTTTGGCCTAACGAGTGTGAAAATTAAATTGCTGCTCCCAATTTCTGATTCGGTATGCGGTACCGATTTTTGGTACATCGGGTTTTCGGTACCCGATATTTATGCCAGAATTACATCACTAATGTAATATCCGAAACTCATGCATCACTAATTGGCATGATTTTGTACAACCCTGCCTAATTTGTCAGTGAATGAAATGGAATTGTCGGGAACACAAAAAAAAACAATTCCATTGTACACCCGTAAAGAAAAAAAATCGAACTTCATTCATTTCCGGCCGCACGCAACACATGGGAGCAGCATAATTGTTGGCAACAGGTAATTGATTTTATTATAAATTTATGTGCCCTAATATTCTCTTTTTAATTTCAGATTGAATGTGTACCAATACGATAATGTGCTGCAATTTGTGTACTAATAATAATAGTAAATCATTTAAATTAAATGAAATCAAATTCCTTGACTCAGACTTATCCAATGTGATCAAAATATACTAGCTGTTCACACGATTGAGCTGTCGCTGAAATTTCGCATATGTAGCGAATGTTCATTAGCGCTATTGCTAACAGAAATTGTACTTAAACGTTTGCGTGAGGCAATAATAAAAGCAAATGCAGAAAACATTGCCTTTAATAGTTCAACTGAGGAAACGCGGAAGAGTACATCCGAAGACATGCTTGCAGATGGCGATGAAGTGGTTTATAATGATAGTGATTTGGTGGAGGTTACGCCGACAACGTCCACAAAACAACAACAACAATCATTCTTTGGTGCCTTCAGTTCGGAAACACTGCTTTTGAATTGGACATTTTATTGTACGTATTGCGATTACACTGCAAAGAAGCCAAAATGGTTTAAGAGACATTTAATCGGCAAGCATCAGCTGAAACACGCACGTATTTACCAATGTCAAATTTGCAATGAATCATATGAACGCGTATTTGCTATAAAAACTCATATAGATTGCGTACATGGTAATAAGCCACGTCCGACGCGCATGAGGCGCAAGACAATATTGCTAAGTCGCAACTCTAATGATGAAAACATTGAAGATGAAACAGTGGCAGATGAAAAGCTTCATAAATGCAAAAAATGTTCATTGAAATTTTTACGCAAATCTACATTAGATAATCATATTGCTCGTAAGCATGATGGAACCAAAAAGAAGAGACGTTCAAGCGCAGAGAGGCGTAAATCTGCTCCGGCAAATTTCGAGCACAAAACTGTAATGACAAAAGAAATAGAAATCGTTGATGTCAAAGATGAAGAAGTAAGTGATGCTCCAACGGAGGTATATTTAGGCACTAAAGAGCTTCAAATACATCAAGCAGTAATACAACAAACTGCTGATTATGCAAAACAAAAATGTTGGCTCAATGGATACACTCAATAACGATCACGAGAAAAAAAGTGTTGCGGAAATAGATATGGAAAAAAACGATAGAGAGCTAAGCGACGAGGATAAACATGTAATCCACCCACTAAATGGTCAGTAAAACGCCAGGTGCCGAAGCGGGCGATTTGACTAGCTGTAAGGAGGTGCCCAATCCTGAATCCATAACAAAATGTTGCAAGTTTCTTGTGCAGCCAACATCTGGAACATCTTATAGATCACTTTGAGCGTGACCAACTAGCCGAAATGAGTCATGAGGATTTAAAACCGGGTGAGTTGAAAACTATTTACCGAGCCCCTGCATGTTCCCCCTCAGGTCTTCCCGCTCTCTCTATCTATCACGTTGCAATTGCTTGCAAACTTGCATGCGACAAAGTTGGTAGTACGGGCAGAGTTGCCATTGGGGACCCTTAACTCTTCAAAACTGATTCAATTTCGCGTATACAAACATTGGTTTTCTTGCTTCTCTGCTCTAACTTACTCCACAAAAATGCTAGAGCAGAAATTTGTGAACTGGATTACTCTAGTTTTGTTTTGAGCGTACTCATGAAACAAAGGATAGAGCAACCCAGAGCAATAACAATGCTCGTTAAATACAATTTTGTGAAACATCTCAATCTGACGTAAGCTAGAGCAGCCCAATAAACAAACCTTATATCTTTCCCAGCCAAAAATGCTCAAAAAAACACTCAAACCTCGATATATCAAAATAGAAACGAAAATTCTTGATTTTTTGTTTTTGATGCTAGCAAAGCAAGGTTTATATATAACGGGTTAAGGCAAGCAAATCACTGTTGTTGTTAAAAGTATTTTGGGCTGTCAAATATTTGTCAAACTACTTTGGTTTGTTTACAAATTTATTCATTGAAAAGTTTGCAGCCTAAAAAATATTGAATACCGCTTGTTTTGGAATATAATTCTGGTCTTTTTCGGTAAATAATATGTGTGATATTCCATATGTGCATGCATTGCACGCAAAATAACTTGAAACTCGCATTTATTTAACCATTTGTTGGTAATATTAGTGTGGGAGTTGCGGGCTTTGGTAATCTCCCAAACGCAATTTAAATGGCCACGGCGGTGAAGTTGCAGGCTTTGCTATACGTCCACCTGCTTTTTTTTCACTTAGATGTTTGCCAATTTCACACTAAATCTCACAAAATCTTCCTAGAAAATTCTTTGCACGATAGTTTGTAAACAAAAAGGTGGCTTTTGACAACAATTTGACTTAACCAAGTTGATCAAAATCAGAAAAAAGTAGATAAAAAATTTAAACAGCTGTTCATTTGCTGTCACCTTTCTTATTTCATGATGGGCAAAAGCGAATTTTTTTTTTTTTTGATAACGTTACTTTCAAGAAAAAGTTTGCTTATTTTTCTTGTGCAGCCTTGATCCATGGTCCCGTTTACATTGCTCGATTTTTTCATTCAATTTCACGTTGATTTTGAAAGTTGCTTGCAAAATTGCATGCAACAAACTTGGTAGCCAACCGACTTTTGATCAACTCAACCTTCCACTTGACATTGTGGTTTGAAAATTTATCAATGTAAACGGGTAGTCAATCCATATTTGGATCAACGGCAGATGCGACTAAAATTGATTCCAAAATTGACCAACATAGACAGGTCAAGGGTCGAATCAGTTTCGACCTTATATGCACACATTAACTCTTGTTAACCCCTTTGGGGCCTGGGTGTTTTTGTGAGGGGGTATCTGCGTTGTCGCAGATCTATTTTAAGATTCGGTGGCAGATTGGTTCGCCTGTCTGCGTTAGGATTTCTCTGGCCTCTTTGTGGAGTGCGGGTTCTTTTCTCTTGCAGATCGGGTTCGCCCATCTGCGCTAGGCTTTCTGGTGTCCTCGTTGGGGTTAACGAGTGAATTGTGGGAATTTTGTTGAGGGATTAGGGAAGGTGGGGATGAACGGAGTGGAGGGAGATTGGAGTGTTAGGATGAGGCGTCGGGCCTCGCACCATTTACTCCATCGGTTGGGAGCAGGATCAGCTTGACCAACGGTCTTCTGACCTGACCCTTCTCGGTCATGAGGTCGACGACACGTACTCGGTTATCTTCGCCGGGGTGTACGTTGGTGACTCGACCGATCCTCCATTCGTTTGGAGATAAGTTGTCTTCTTTGATGACAACGAGATCCCCTACCTTAATGTTCAGTTTTGACTGCTTCCACTTCACTCGTTTTTGAAGTTCGGTCAAGTATTCAACTTTCCATCGTTTACAGAAGGTATGATGAAGGGCCTTGAGTTTCTGCCATCTGTTAATCATGGATGCAGAGCTTTCACTGACGTTGGGTTCAGGTGGGGCCATAAGATGACTTCCAGTGAGGAAGTGCCCCGGGGTCAGGGGTTCTAAGTCGGAAGGGTCGTTGGACGCGGGACTTAATGGTCGCGAATTGAGACAGGCTTCAATCCTACAGAGTAACGTATGGAACTCTTCATGCGTGAACTTGTGAGGTGAGGCTACTTTTTTGAAATGGCTTTTGAAGCTCTTAACTCCTGCCTCCCAGAGTCCCCCCATGTGTGGAGCCCCTGCTGGAATGAAATGCCATGTCATTAATTGATGACTGTATTTGGAAATGGTTTGATCTCGGGCGTGCGAGATAAATGCCTTAAATTCGGATCGTAAAGATCGTGAGGCTCCGACAAAGTTAGTACCATTGTCGGAGTAAATGTTTTTCGGACATCCTCGTCTAGCGATAAAACGCGAAAGGGCTGCTAGAAAGGATGGGGTACTAAGATCACTGGTCGCTTCCAGATGGATCGCTTTGGTGGCAAAGCAGATGAAAAGGCAAACGAAGCCTTTTGATAGTCGACACCCTCCCCTCGGAAACTTTTAATATCGAATGGGCCTGCAAAGTCGACCCCAGTATTGGTAAAAGCGCGCGAAAACGTGGCCCGCTCGCGGGGTAGGGTACCCATAAGTTGGGTTTGCGCCCGTTTCTTGTAAATGGTGCAAATCTTAAAAAGCGCTCAAAGCCCTAGGTAAATCCGAAAACCGATCTAGAGACTCGATTTCTTTTCGCTTCGATATTGCGTAGGTTTGCGCTCTCTTTTCCTCCACGGATGTATGAAACTCGGTTTCTTGTGCTGGCCACCCTGAATTGTCTTCTTGTAACCAAGAAGGTCCCTGCCACCACAAAGAATTGTTGACCAAATCCGTTGCCGGTATTCCTCTGCTTCCTAAATCTGCCGGATTCGATTCCGAGTTGACATGATGCCAATCATTACTTCCGACCAAGTCGATAATTTTGGTTATCCTGTGTGCGACGAATGTTGACCAGGAACATGGTGGTTTCCGTATCCATGATAAAACGATGGTGGAATCCGTCCATAAATGTTGTTTGACCTGCCCTAATTTTATATTTTGGAAAATCGTTTCCATTATCTCCGCCAAGAGTACCGCGCCGCAGAGTTCCAAACGCGGCAGCGAAATTGTTTTTACCGGCGCTACTCTCGTTTTGGCAAGGAGAAGGTTGACGGAGATCTGGTCATCCCTTTTTACGCGCATGTAGACGGCTGCAGCGTATGCTTTTTCCGACGCGTCACAGAATCCATGGATTTCGACCTCGTCTTCTGGTGAAAAATTTACCCATCGGGGTATCTTGATGTTATCGATTTCCTTGTAGTCCCTTTTAAAATTCTCCCATCGTTCCAAAGTGTTGGACGAGACTGGCTCATCCCAATCGGTGCCCTCCAACCAGATATTCTGCATCAGTATTTTGGCCACAATGACCATTGGTGCAAGCCATCCTAATGGGTCGAAGAGCTTGGCGATGGCGGATAATATTGCTCGTTTCGTGAGCTGTTCACATTCGTCCAGTGACCCTGCCTTAAAATAAAAGAGGTCAGAATGAGCATTCCATCTAATGCCCAAAGCCTTAACGGTGCTGGTGTCTTCGAACGCCAGGAAGTCCTCGGTCAGCCGATCCGCCCTTGGGATGTCGTTGAGAATCTCCTCGGAGTTCGATGTCCATTTCCGAAGGGGGAATCCAGCGGAGTGTAAGACCTGTCGAATTTCATCTCTCGCATGAATGGCCGATGCGAGTGTATGCCCCCCCGCTAATACATCATCCACGTACATGTTTTCCCTTAGTATATTCGATGCTATTGGGAATAATGTCTCGACGTCGTCTGCTAGTTGCATAAGGGTTCGTATTGCAAGATAAGGCGCGCAATTCACCCCAAACGTGACTGTCTTTAACTCATAAAGACCTATGGGTTCTTGTGGAGATGTGCGGTAGACAATTCTTTGAAATTTGGAATGATTTTCGTTCATCCAAATTTGTCTATACATTTTCTCTATGTCACTGTTAAAGACATACTGATATAATCTCCAACGCAATATAAGGACTGGGAGATCTGCTTGAAGCACTGGTCATGGTAGGAGAATGTCGTTAAGACTTGTGCCGTTTGCCGTTGGGCTTCAGGCGTTAAAAACGACCCGCACCTTTGTGGTGGTAGACTCCGCCTTTACTACGGCGTGATGGGGCAAAAAAATAGTTATCAGACGATTCAGCTGATATCATGGCAGTAATTTTTTGCATATGCCCTAATGTCTCGTATTCAGACAGGACCCTGGTATACTCTTTTCCCAATTCTGGGGCCTTTGCTAATCGTGTCTCATTCCTAAAGAATTGCGAACACGCCTTCCTAAGAGACCCACCTATATTTAGCTTATCTGGGTACTCCTGTCTGAATGGTAGCGAGACTACATATCTCCCATCCTCATTCCTATGCGTAGTTTCTTTATACAACTTTTCGCAGTATTTATCATCTGCGTTTGGACTTTTTTGTTTGGGCAGATTTTCCAACTCCCAGAACTTTGTGAGTTCTTTGTCCAAAGCGACTTCGCTGTAAAAGGACACTATATTTGTTGTTGGACTCGGTGACTCCACGTGGCCGGTGAGTATCCAACCGAATACTGTTTCTTGGGCCAGGAGTGTATTAAAGACATTCTTCTTGAGCCCAGATAGTATGATTTGCGGGTATACATCTCCGCCTAGTATGATGTCAACTTCCTCGTTGACATAAAATCGTTTATCTGCCAAGACTAAGTCTGGAAAGGCCTGCATAGTCATAGCGTCGACATGGCAGGATGGCAGATTTCCAGTTAGTTTGGCCAGAATTAACACGGATGTGGTTAGGCTGAAGTCAGGGTCCACTGTTGAATGCAGTTCGATGTTGGATGCCTCCTTGACTTGGGCCGACACGGCATTCGTTATACCCGATACGCTGTTTCGAGTGTCTGGAAACGATTGGACAAGAATTTGTCCATATCCTCCCATTTGGATATTTCCACCTTATGGTCTATGCTTTGCTCCCATAGACCAAGCGTGCTCTCTGGCAACTTAGTCGAACACAAATAGGTAATAATTGCGTCCCAATTTGACGTGTCAATTTTGTGACTTCTTAGGGACGCCGTGGTGTAGCGGTTAAGTGTTCGGCCTTCTACACCAAGTCGTGGCGGTTCGATGCCCGGCAAAAGTAACATCAAAAATTATTTAGAAAAAGAATTTTTCTAAAACGGGGTCGCCCCTCGGCAGTAGTCTGGCAAACTCTCCGGGTGTATTTCTGCCATGAGAAGCTTCTCAGCAAAAAATTCATTTGCTTTGCAAGTGCCGTTCGGAGTCGGCAAAAAACTGTAGGTCCCGCCAACTTGTAGGAAAAACTCAGAAAAAGCAACACACCACAAGTTGGAAAGAGAAGCTCGGCTAAAAATCTCGTTAGAGGTTATGATGATTTTTTTTTTTTTTTTTTTTTTTTTTTTTTTTTTTAGGGACGCCAGGCAATTATTAATTTGTCGTTGCAGGGTTTTTATCGCGCTGCCACACTCACTCTCTACCTTCTCTAAATTAAATAATATTTGCAATTGTGTATTTACTAAGATACGTTTATTTTCGTATCTCTCACATAAATTTTTCCACGCTGTATCAAATCCCTCATTCGTGAGTGGACTTTTTTCCACTATATCCCTCGCTTCCCCTTTTGTCTTATTGACTAGATGAAAGAGCTTCTCAATCGGTGTTAGGCGTTTGTTCAGAATATAAATGGCCGTGAACATATCCCTAAATGTAGGCCATGAAAGATAATCGCCTTTAAACACTTCAGTATCGCATGGAGGCAAGCGGATACTGTGTTCCCGTTCAGACTGATCGGCAGGGGTTTTCATTACCTTTGTGAAGGTTTCCTGGCGTGTAGCCATATTAGACATGCAACGTAAATAAATTGCATATGTACTTTTGTATTTATTTTTCACGGAGGTAATGCCTGCCGCGTCTAACTTACTTGAGCTCATTAGCTCATCATACGCCCCTTTAACCTTTCTCCAGTGGACTTTCAATTCCTCTTGTTGCAGAGTTAATGTATGGACAGTATGGGTCTCAACATCTGCATCATTATAATCGGACTCGAACTCCGTGATATTATCAGCTAATCTGATAAAGTTGTCCATGGTTATTATTTGGTGTGGGTTTTAGTCGGACAAAGAAAAGAGAGAGATAAATGAAGGTTGAATGGGTGAGATTGCAGAGCTTGCCCCAGGGAATTCAAACGCCAAAATAACTTTAAAAAACCACAGCTTCAATAACTTCGTTAGAATAATTATTTGTTTAATATTTAAAAATTCTTTATTGTTGCAGACTTGGCCGTATTGTCTGACCCTTTGCTCAAAAAATTTGTAGCAACAACAACACTGGCCTGTTCGCCACCCACACACGTATATATAGGTTATGTGGAAATGTGATTTTTGCAAAAGATTTAAATTAAAAGTGCGCGGTACACCCAGACGAGCGAGAAAGTGAATTTTTTGTGAATTTTAAGAGATTTAAATAATGAAGTGAACTAACTACTAGCCTTCGATTACACTATTTTATTCGTGTTTTAACAAAACAATGATTGAAGTCCAAACAAAAACAACAATCGACAGGCTCTGTGAAATGTGAGGTTATGTTACCTCTTACTTTGCGCTGTGTCTGGAAAACCTTACCGCTGGTGGGGGGATAAACCAGATAGTCGCAAAGCTGAACTTCGAAACAAATTGTGCAACAAATGATTTCACTTAAATTTCACTCAACCGGGAACACTTTCTTCGCACTTACGTTTAGGTGAACTCGCTCACTTTTCAAAATGAATACTTTTTCAAAACACCGAAAAAAAAAATAGTGGCAAGAAATATAACACTTACGTTGCTTTGATGTGGTGATCAGCTTAAGTTCAGTTGTGTTGTGTTGTTGTGGCTGACTTTAATAGCAAGCGGATGTGTGTTTTTTGGACAGTTTTGTGGCAGGCAGTAATTCCAAACGGCTTTGTTTCACTGCTGCTTGAGTTGTTGGCTGTAAATTTTCCCAATTCAGTGGACTGATTTCCTTCGCTTAGTTAGTGGTCGATAAATGGACTGTATTTTCACAAATGGTGCTGATTCTAAAATTCACGGTGAGAAGGACCATGAATAAATTCGAGGGGTGTCTTTGATTGTCGTCAGGACAAGGGAAGAAATAAAAAGGGTAGAAAAGCGAGAAATTCTCGTTTAGAAAAATGGCCGTTTATTGTACATCAAAAGTGTCAACAAAGTTAATTTAATTACCTTATTTGTGACGTAGAAGAAGTCCTGGGGCTGATGTGTGTCCGTTGGCAGTTGGCAGAAAAAGAGACGGTTGTCAAGTCGTTGACAACCGTTGAACCGAAAACCATCCTCCGGTTTTAAGGGGAGGTGGACCCACACATGCGCACCCACTTGCATGTATGTGTGTGCTGACAAAACACGAATAGTCATGCATGCACATGCCGGTGGGTGGCTTGGTGTGGGTGATTGGAAAATAAACATTAGGGTGGCACATTTTTTAATATTTTAGGCATCGCGCCTAAACAGTTATAGTCTAGCTCACCTCTCACAAATGCCATATACGGAAAACATTCCAACATTTTATTTATATCGAGTTTGAGTAAAATTATCTTTTGATTATTTCGTTATTATTTGCTTTGGTAAAATGGCAGTCGTCCACAGTAACCTGTCGGCTCTTATTGACAAGGAAACGTGTGCATGTACAATTTGTCTTCAGGACAAGATTGTCTCATAACACTGTGTAATCACGTTTATCATAACCGATGCATTACGAATTGGCTAAGTGATTCCCATGAATGCCCTTGTTGTAGGCGAACCTGTAGGCAACAAAGCAAAAAAGCTTGATCGAAGCCAAGTTCACAAGAACAACTTCAAGTAATGCATTCGAACAAATCATTTCGTCGTAGAGGAAAATCACAAGGAGCCGTGCCACGATATAACATTAGGCGAGCATATCGTAGACTCTATACAGATAAGGCAGAAAATGTACCAAACTTAGCCGGTAATGACCAAAATCTCTCACTTCCGGTAACTGGTTCATACCATTATCCTGCTATTGCAGAAAATAGTCGGCACGATTTGACGACAAACAGTGTTGGTTCCCACTCCTCCAGACAGAATCAGTATAACTCAAATTTTACTCCAAAATGCAATTGATTATGGACAGATTGCACAGATGGTCGAGACTACAGTTCAACGGCTGCTCGCAAATCTGAATTTACAACCAAATCCATCAATTAATCAAAACGTTTCATCTATTCAGCCCAACCTAACGAATTATCAGCTACCCAACCAGGTTAGGTTTAATACCAATTTAGACATTTTGCGACCAGACAGGATAACCACTACTATACATAACTGGCGCATTAGTTTTGACGGTTCGTCAACAGGCCTGAGCGTGGAAGAATTCATATAAGGTAAGAGTCCATAACTTCGTGGTAGTACGTTATTTCGTGGTATTTCGATTTTTTCCTTCAAACAAGGAATTTGGGGCGTTTTTTTTTATCTGAAAATGGCATAATAAAAACTGATTTTTAGGGTATAATAATTGATAATTTACAAATTTTTTAAAATTAAACCTTTTAAATGATAAGCATTATAAAGTTGGAAGCTCAGAAAATGAGCCTGTTGTAAGGACGCCTCTTAAGGATAGTGTTAAGGAGCCAGTATAGTTTGTTAAGCCTGTAAAAATTGTATCTTTGGATTTTTTTTATGATAATAATTATAACTAGTATATCCCGTGGTCGAAATTCGACCAATTTAAAATAGTTGAACTTATTCAAACATCTGATCAACTTTTTGTCAATAGCTGCCTTTAGGACCCGTGGCCGAACCTCGACCAACTTAAATGTATACATTAAAAACTCATCTATAGGCAAAATGAGGCCATCAAAGAATTTAAAAAATAGCGGCTGTTATTATATAATAAAAATATTAAATTACAGCAGCCCTTTCCAAAATTATTTATGGCAAATGCCATGCAAATACTCGGTTTTCGAGATTTTATGTTGCACTTGAATAATCGGATGATGACATTGTGCTTAACAAATAGCCACTAATTTATGCGATCGTTTTGAGCAGGTGAAGAACAAAAAAATATTAGGTTGAAAATTAAGTAAATTGTAATAGTTAAGATTAAAGGTTTTTTAATATAAAAAAAAAACATAATTTAAGAAAAAAACGGAATATTCCGCAACCGGGTCTTGCAACTGTGCACACCGTATTCTATACGCTCACCGCCGCGCCATTACCTTATGCACAAAGCAATTTAAGAATTAACAATATACCAACAACAAAGTTAGACTATTAATATAAATAATGGACCAAAGTACTCAATGAGCGAGGGAATGAAAATAATTTCTCTCTCATAATAGGACGTGTTTAATGAGGGAGAGAATGAAGATAAAGAGTGGTTTCCTTTGAAGTTCAGCCAACTTCGAAATATGAGTTTGACGCTATTACTCTAACTCTCAAAGAGCGAGAGAATTAAAATATTTCCATTGCTGGTATTTTACACACATATACAAATTTCTCAAAATAAGCGTGGTACTCCAACAACAGTAGCCATATTGAATTATTATTTTATATTTTTTTGAAACATTTTTTTTGTTTGGTGGTACGCAAGCCAACTTTGATTGCGACATATTTTTTTCAAATTAAAAGTTTGACCATGGTTGCCCTATTTCACATTTTAATAATGGTGTTATGAGAACATAAAACTTTGTAGAATTTCATTTTAAACAAATCTATTACATCGGAATTTTTCCGAGCAGTTCTAGCGGTTTCAAGATATCCAATTCAGCCTGCAACTTCTTATGCCCTTGGTGTCTTGTCCATAATCAATTCCTTGAATAAATTTTTTTAATATGGAATTCTACAATTAAGTGAAGCTTTATTGGGCTTTTGAATCTCTATTTAGATATACATATATACATACATATTAGAGCTTTATGGATAAATATAATTTTGATAACGTTTTCCCAAAAAATTGTATAGTTAAATTACATTTTATTATAAGTATATGTAATTGAAAATTTAATTTTTTCATGATTTTATGGCACAACAATATAACATTTTTAGTTTTTCATTTGTTTATTTAAACTTTGGAATATAAGGCGACGATAGTTATCTCATTTTTATTATAGAATTCTACGAAAAAGATGTTTGATTTTTATTTTTTTAAAAAAGCAAATTTTCATATTATATAGAATTGACGGCAATGGGTGTATCTATTTCAATCTCATTCTTTTTTTTTTTTTCTTGATGAATTTCAATACAGAAAGTTAAAACATTGATTGCTTCTTTCCTAAAAATTTTATTTTTAAACTATTTTCGTTTATAATAAAGCGTGCGAGATATGAGAAAAACAAATTGTTACTTTTTTTTAATCCTTTGGTACATAACAACACATATTGGGGCAACTCTCATGCGGAAACAAATTGGCTATTCGCGCCGACGCCATCTATTTGGAGTGTAACATTTCAATATACATATGAGTTCAACGCCGAATCTACTGTTTGAACTCAATGAGCGAGAGAATTGGAGTGATTACACATATATGTATATGTGTATATAAATAGATATGAGTATGAAATTGGTTTGACGTTTATTTTGAAGGGGTGGAAATTTGGAAATATGAGTTCGTGTAATATTAAAGAGTATTAATGAGCGAGAGAACGAAAATAGAGAAGTATGGGTTGTATTTAAAAAAAATGTATTATACATGGCGTGGTTTTAAAACTTTTTAGTGGGGGTAAATTACAAATTCTGGTTAGGTCAAAAAAAGTGTGAGGGTTTTCTAGCTTTTTTCTTTAACCATAACTTAGCAATATTTAAAAGACACTTTATATGGATTTTTCTTTTGATTTAAAGAAAAAAAAATTTATATTGATTTTTAAAAAAATTCTATTCAATTTGGTCTAGACTTGTTTGGGGCTCGGGTTGCAAATCTGGCCTTTTAAAAGTTAATACATATATACATTTGAAAAGAAATTATTTGTTGTCTTCAGTAAAATTATCACTTGGTTTAGTTCAAAATAATATAGTATCCATAAAATATTTTGTCGATTTTTATACTTTAAATAAGGAATTTGTCAGCAACTCTATCTCAATCGATAGAATTTGAAAAAAAATTCGCAAATTACAGCTTTCATCTTCAAAAATTTGAGCAGTCGGACTTATATTAATGGTAATTTTTTGAAATAATTACCAAAAAAAAAAAAAAAAAAGAAATTGTATAAGCGGTTATAGCATTTCTATAATGGGTGGTATGTATGTATATTTATGATATAAAATTATTATTTCACATGGCTTTCCGTAAACTAAAAATATTCGCACCAAATTTTTTTCTTCTCGAAAATAGAGATCACAAACATAAAAATATTGTTTATAAAAATATTAAAAAGTCAAGATTAGAAATATAAAACTATATAAAAAATATAAACAATTTTCAATGACAAAAAAGAAAAAAAATTTTGGCCTATAGCTGTGTAACTAACTGTACTCGAACCATCAACCGCTCGACCACTACCCACTAACGCTTCCCACTGGGCTATCGCTTTATTTACAAATTGATTGTCAGATAACCAATTTAAGTTGCATGAAAAATTTTCATTCGCTTATTACAGATAAATGAAGCAGTATTGGTTATATATTAGATAATTGTGCACTGCCTTAGAGGTATGCCAACAAATAAATATGCATTTCATAAATATGTATGCATATTTAGTATGGGTTTAAGCTTGGCAATGGTTTATATGTAAAATTTGTTAGCCTATTAATATAATAGATAATGGACCAAAGTACTCAATGAGCGAGGGAATGAAAATAATTTCTCTCTCATAATAGGACGTGTTTAATGAGGGAGAGAATGAAGATAAAGAGTGGTTTCCTTTGAAGTTCAGCCAACTTCGAAATATGAGTTTGACGCTATTACTCTAACTCTCAAAGAGCGAGAGAATCAAAATATTTCCATTGCTGGTATTTTACACACATATACAAATTTCTCAAAATAAGCGTGGTACTCCAACAACAGTAGCCATATTGAATTATTATTTTATATTTTTTTGAAACATTTTTTTTGTTTGGTGGTACGCAAGCCAACTTTGATTGCGACATATTTTTTTCAAATTAAAAGTTTGACCATGGTTGCCCTATTTCACATTTTAATAATGGTGTTATGAGAACATAAAACTTTGTAGAATTTCATTTTAAACAAATCTATTACATCGGAATTTTTCCGAGCAGTTCTAGCGGTTTCAAGATATCCAATTCAGCCTGCAACTTCTCATGCCCTTGGTGTCTTGTCCATAATCAATTCCTTGAATAAATTTTTTTAATATGGAATTCTACAATTAAGTGAAGCTTTATTGGGCTTTTGAATCTCTATTTAGATATACATATATACATACATATTAGAGCTTTATGGATAAATATAATTTTGATAACGTTTTCCCAAAAAATTGTATAGTTAAATTACATTTTATTATAAGTATATGTAATTGAAAATTTAATTTTTTCATGATTTTATGGCACAACAATATAACATTTTTAGTTTTTCATTTGTTTATTTAAACTTTGGAATATAAGGCGACGATAGTTATCTCATTTTTATTATAGAATTCTACGAAAAAGATGTTTGATTTTTATTTTTTTAAAAAAGCAAATTTTCATATTATATAGAATTGACGGCAATGGGTGTATCTATTTCAATCTCATTCTTTTTTTTTTTTTCTTGATGAATTTCAATACAGAAAGTTAAAACATTGATTGCTTCTTTCCTAAAAATTTTATTTTTAAACTATTTTCGTTTATAATAAAGCGTGCGAGATATGAGAAAAACAAATTGTTACTTTTTTTTAATCCTTTGGTACATAACAACACATATTGGGGCAACTCTCATGCGGAAACAAATTGGCTATTCGCGCCGACGCCATCTATTTGGAGTGTAACATTTCAATATACATATGAGTTCAACGCCGAATCTACTGTTTGAACTCAATGAGCGAGAGAATTGGAGTGTTTACGCATATATGTATATGTGTATATAAATAGATATGAGTATGAAATTGGTTTGACGTTTATTTTGAAGGGGTGGAAATTTGGAAATATGAGTTCGTGTATTATTAAAGAGTATTAATGAGCGAGAGAACGAAAATAGAGAAGTATGGGTTGTATTTAAAAAAAATGTATTATACATGGCGTGGTTTTAAAACTTTTTAGTGGGGGTAAATTACAAATTCTGGTTAGGTCAAAAAAAGTGTGAGGGTTTTCTAGCTTTTTTCTTTAACCATAACTTAGCAATATTTAAAAGACACTTTATATGGATTTTTCTTTTGATTTAAAGAAAAAAAAATTTATATTGATTTTTAAAAAAATTCTATTCAATTTGGTCTAGACTTGTTTGGGGCTCGGGTTGTAAATCTGCCCTTTTAAAAGTTAATACATATATACATTTGAAAAGAAATTATTTGTTGTCTTCAGTAAAATTATCACTTGGTTAGTTCAAAATAATGTAGTATCCATAAAATATTTTGTCGATTTTTATACTTTAAATAAGGAATTTGTCAGCAACTCTATCTCAATCGATAGAATTTGAAAAAAAATTCGCAAATTGCAGCTTTCATCTTCAAAAATTTGAGCAGTCGGACTTATATTAATGGTAATTTTTTGAAATAATTACCAAAAAAAAAAAAAAGAAATTGTATAAGCGGTTATAGCATTTCTATAATGGGTGGTATGTATGTATATTTATGATATAAAATTATTATTTCACATGGCTTTCCGTAAACTAAAAATATTCGCACCAAATTTTTTTCTTCTCGAAAAAAGAGATCACAAACATAAAAATATTGTTTATAAAAATATTAAAAAGTCAAGATTAGAAATATAAAAATATATAAAAAATATAAACAATTTTCAATGACAAAAAAGAAAAAAAATTTTGGCCTATAGCTGTGTAACTAACTGTACTCGAACCATCAACCGCTCGACCACTACCCACTAACGCTTCCCACTGGGCTATCGCTTTATTTACAAATTGATTGTCAGATAACCAATTTAAGTTGCATGAAAAATTTTCATTCGCTTATTACAGATAAATGAAGCAGTATTGGTTATATATTAGATAATTGTGCACTGCCTTAGAGGTATGCCAACAAATAAATATGCATTTCATAAATATTTATGCATATTTAGTATGGGTTTAAGCTTGGCAATGGTTTATATGTAAAATTTGTTAGCCTATTAATATAATAGATATAATAATAATCTTAAACGTTTATATTACTACAAAACTCATTTCAATATTTTTTTTAAACTTTTTTTTTTAATATTTCTAACCCACGAAATTAGGTACACATTTTTTTGAGATGTACCTAATCTCGTGGGTACCACGATATTAGGGTAATATAATAATTTATTTTTTTCTTATTTTCTTTAAGATTATCTTACCCTATTTTTTAAGTATTTTAATTATTAAATAAACCCCCGAGGAAGATTTTGACGTAATTTCGTGGTACACTTTTATTAATTTGCTAGCTAATACCCGGCGCGCTTCGCTTCGCCTTATGGGCATCGGTGGTAATGGGAGACGTGTTTCCTTTTTTATCAAGGGTTTCCATACCAATTTTTGATTTTAACCTTTATTTAAAAATCTAAAGAATATAATCTACCTTTCTGTGTAAATAAAAAAATCCACTTGCGCATTTTTTTCAATAAATGTTTACCAAAATAATAATATGGGCGAGAGCGTCGACGGCAGTTTTTTATAAAATTGTGACTGAATGTTCAATACCTTAACGCATTTGAATACTTTTGTATTTGAGAGCAGCTGCGAGGTGAGTTGCAAAAAAAGTCAGTGCTTCAACCATTGTTGAGTAAAATGACTTTGCTATTGCGTGCAGCAAGGCCGGCCATGCGTGCACATTGTGCACTTTTGAGTTTATACTCAAACACCAACGCTAACGATGTGCACGCACGAAGTTGTGCTTTCGGTGGTTCGTCGTTGTTTCACTCATTATGC
>CAXKVI010000002.1:94476186-94489254 GCA_964058755.1 Campiglossa producta | reverse complement strand
CATGATGCGGAGTAAGAAAAACAGTGAGCGTAAAAGAAAACGTACATAAATACTACTTTGCGTAATTTAATGAATAATTATTTCCCTTTTATTTTATTTGTTTTATTTTATTTCATTTATTATATTATATTATATTTTATTTTATTTTATTTTATTTTATTTTATTTTATTTTGTTTATTGTTTATTTAGTTTATTGTTTATTTTGTTTATTGTTCATTGTGCACTTTGAGTTCGTATTTTCACACCGACGCTAACGATGTGGGAGCACGAAATTTAGCTTTCGCTTGTCAGTCGCTGTTCAACTATAAATGAAGCAAGACTTTCCTTTCCTGTCCTGCCCTAGCCTTTTCTTACCAGTCCTTTTATTTTATTTTAATTTATTTTATTTTATTCATTTCATTTCATTCCATTTTATTTTATTTTCTTTCATTTCATTCCATTTTATTTTATTTCATTTCATTCCATTTCAAAGCAAATAATAAAATATCCTTTTGATTTTATAGCAGGGCCGGCCAAACAAATACTAAAACATTTGCATAAGTGTGCGTAAGTTTTGAGTGATTTTGCGTACAGTGGCTGTAAAGAAAATGCGGACTGTGAAACTATAAAATCAAAAGGATATTTTATTATTTGCTTTGAAATGGAATGAAATGAAATGAAATAAAATAAAATGGAATGAAATAAAAGAAAATAAAATAAAATAAAGTGGAATGAAATGAAATGAAATAAAATAAAATAAAATAAAATGGAATGAAATGAAATAAAATAAAATAAAATAAAATATAATATAATGTAATATAATATAATATAATATAATATAATATAATATAATATAATATAATATAATAAAATGAAATAAAATAAAATAAAACAAATAAAATAAAAGGGAAATAATTATACATTAAATTACGCAAAGTAGTATTTATGTACGTTTTCTTTTGCGCTCACTGTTTTTCTTACTCCGCATAATGAGTGAAACAACGACGAACCACCGAAAGCACAACTTCGTGCGTGCACATCGTTAGCGTTGGTGTTTGAGTATAAACTCAAAAGTGCACAATGTGCACGCATGGCCGGCCTTGTTTTATAGTTTCACAGTCCGCATTTTCTTTGCAGCCACTGTACGCAAAATCACTCAAAACTTACGCACACTGATGCAAATGTTTTAGTATTTGTTTGGCCGGCCCTGGCGTGCAGCAATGATTGCAGCAAACTTGAGCGTACGGAGCTACAATAAAAACACTCAATACCTGCTGTAACTCAAAATTTTTATTTTTCAGCGTCCAGCTGCTTGTTTGTACAGCTTTTGTATGTGTGCAGCTTGCCTCCCCTGTTAAAGCGCTCATGGTTCTGTTCTCTAACACAATTGCTTGCATATACATAGTAAATTGAGTAACTCGAAATCAAACAAAACTTTGATTGTTTTGAGCGTCGAACTGCGTGTGTGTGTGCGTGTACATCGAAGAAAGAGAACAATATGTACTCTGTTGATGCTCTCTAAGCACAATCGACTAAATTGCAAACGACCAAGCAATGAAGGGTTTCCATATAAAAGTTATTTAAATTAAAAATATTTTTAATACAATTTTGAATTAAAAAAATGGGCCTATTACCTTTTGTGTGCGGGTTATGATATTTTAAAATTTGAATGAAAAAAATCGAGCCAGTGGATTGCCTGTTTACCCGTAACATAATTTCGAGTTAGATTTCTATATATTAGTATAGAGTATAGATTCGTCTACATTTTAATCGAAAAGCTCTGCGAAGCACAACATTTTAACGAAATAATGGCATTATAGAACTTTTGTTTATTCAATAATTTTTCATTTAATTAAAAAAAATGTGTCAAGATTTAAACTTTTTTACTATTGTTTTGAATGAATATTGATAAAAACAACAAAAAAAAATGTAAATATAAACCTCATATTACCGCTTAAAGCGATACCACGAATTTACGTAAACCAATTTTTTCGCATGCCCCTAATTTCGTGGTATACTGCGCATTTAAAAAAAAAATGAGGTAGCAAATGTCAGGCGAGGTTAACAAAGCTTTATGTATTTGACCCATTATGTATTTGACCCTTAAGGCTGCCACTGGGCCAACTTTCATATATTTCAGTATAGTTCAAAAGAATTTTGACATTTCTCGAGGCAAAGCCAGCAAAGCATGGCTGCATTGGGCCATCACCTTAACTTCGAAAAAGGGGGAACGCCATCTTTTTTACTAAGGATCCTTATAGGCATTCTTGACCGACGCAACGACCGTTTGGCCATACCCAAAAACCGGTGGCGTTACGTCCGGAACGAACTCGGTAACGCTCTTAATGACGTTTATTTGAAGACTTCGGGTGGTACAGCGGCGGTCACGGATGCGGGTTGGTACCAGGGACACATTAAAATAGTCGCGTGTGACGACGCATGAACTGTTGCACTGTACAAGGTAGCAGCAGCAATACTGGGTAAAGTCTACAAAGGTGCAAACATCGAGGTCGTCGACTGGAATGACATTCCGGCTTGGCCAAGGGCAAGGGCATCGATTCCTGCCATCCCTGCAGAGCCTGGGAGAATTCTCACGATAGTCCGGAAAATGAAACCGTCCCTCTCGACGCAGAACTGGATTGTCGGGGATGCGGTAGGGCCTGACAGACAAGTGGTCTTCACCATGAATAAGGAGGCTCTCGAGCCCCTTAAAAGTTGCAATGGACTAGTGCATTAGAGTGTAGGCCAGATCGTTATCCACGTAAACCGTGCCTATGCAGATCGCGCTGCCATCTCCGCTGCTCCGGGGGACTCGAATATCGAAGTACTGCAAGAGGAAACGGAGGAGCCCGACGCGAAAAGCATGTTATCTGCCACAGCACTTTCGCAAAGTGACGTGAACAGCTCGGAGATGGAAGACAGCTTGCTGGACGGGGAAGGCCTCGAAGTCGCGGTGGTAGCAACCAATCCTGAGCGCATTATCTCTGATGCTTCAGTCAGCAGGGCTCCCGTTACGCTAACTCGTCGTTGAGAGACAACCTCTCATGTTGGTGGTGCTTCAGATAAATCTGCACATTTCTAAAGTATCCTCGGCTGCTTCAAGGAGTCGGCTTTCTAAATGCGACATGGATATGGTCCTCATCCAAGAACCCTGGGTCAACAGCTCGAGGATCTGCGGATTGGGGACTATGGGCTTCAAGCTCATTCGAGCCAGCGAGTAGGGCAGAATCTGCATTTTGGGTAAAATGCTTTTCCTTGATTTCAATTCAGCTTGAAACGATGAGGTAACGTATTTGTGTGCTGACAAAAGGCTGCAGAACAGGAAAAATTGCTATTATTTAGTTGAAATAAAAAAAATTTCATAAAAATCTTACCAAATAGACAATTAATTTTTCAAAATAAAAATAAAACAAACTTCAAAAGCTTTCAGTGTTGCTGTAATTTGGTTCGTATCAAGAATATTGGTTTATACTACAATTTTCATACGATTTTGAAAAGAAGTAGCACTGTCAATCAGACAAGGAAGCATGAAGCCGAGAAGTGTCAAAAACGTCTCGGACTGCTTAACCTTATATTATAAAACAATGGTTAAGACAGCGCAATGCCAATGCAGTCTGGTAGGTTCGATGCCAGCCCTACCGGATAAAACACTACGTCTAAATGCTTGGTCGCATGGAAACTAGCAGTGAGTTACTATTCCGCTGTATAAAATTTTGCATTCAATTCTTTCTAATACCTATAATTACAAAATTAACGTATTAATATATATATTGGATTCAATCCACAAATAAAACTTCGCAAATGATTTAGTTGAAAATAATAATAGAAAATTCACCACTAACACACAGATGTTTAATGAAATTAAAAGGTTAACCAAACTAGTAATTGATATAACAGGAATTTCTCAGGAAAAAGTTGTTAGGAGGCAAGAATTAGGATGATAGTTTATGAATTGCAAAATATTTTATAAACTATAATTTTAGCAAAGGGAGGAATCTTAAATTCACACACACTTCACACTAGGGATTCCAATCCCGGGATCCCGTAGTTTTTTAAGTCCCGAAAATCCCGAGATTACTAGACCTAAATCCCGGGTTCACCGAAAATAAATTTTTAAATACATTTAAGTTATCTTGTATAAATGTACTTTAAGTAGAACATGATTCTGAATGATTCTAAACTTCTACCAAAAACATCCCCATTTGAGGGAAAAATAACTATTACTACAACATTTGCAACACCGCCTTTTTACGCCCTTTTAATTAATCCGAGTAATATATATGATTTAAAGTATGCATTTTCCAAAGAAATTAGCTTATCAGTCATTGGGGGGCAGCTCGAGAGCATCCTTCGTAATACAGAAAACATGCTTCATAACGAAAACCATACTAATATCAACGACGAAGTGGTTGAAGTTAACAAGCCCGTTAGTTTTAAAGAAAAGTTGCATCAAGTTTTGACTAGTAGCTCCCAAATTTCCACCAATAGAAACGAATATGAATTAAAAAAAGGTTAGGGGAAAGAAATTGATATTTTTTGGAATGGGGGCAACAAAGGCTATTATATTCAGAAAGCATTTGACTTTTTGTCAACTGTTCAATCCACCAGTGTTAAGGCAGAGGCCAGGTTAATTAGGTTATTGGGGCCGCTTGTATAAAAGCTGATAACGACTAACCGGAGTTTAATTTACGTATTTTGTATGGTTAGCTGTCAAGTTAATCACCGATTAGGCTTAATCACCTTTGATGCAAGTGGCCCTTAATGTAATAAGTCAAATAGCATTCATTTTTATTTATATTTTTTTGTAAGTCGTTATTAATCAAATATATAAGTATGTATATTTGGCTATGTTTACCAGTAGTACAAACAACTTATATTTCAAGTTCCTGAATAGTAACTTTGAGTTACAAATTTAATGTTACTTTTCGTTCGTTATAAAAATGGCTGCCTTGATAAATACATACATACATACTTAAATGAATTACTATAATTTAGTCTACTTTATTACATAGATATGGGGTGCAAAAAAAAAATTCGGGACAATCCCGGGATCCCGGGTTTGAACTTTCAAATCCCGAAAATCCCGAGAGGCTGGAAATCCCGGAAATTGGATTCTCTACTGCACACTGAGGAAACAAAGGAAATAATACAAAAGGAAAAGCAAACGGTTACTTTGAACGATTTGTTAGATGTCTCAATATTTAAAATTGTAAATTGATTATTGAAAATCAGATTGCACTTTGTAATAATACGTTTTTGCCTGTTGAGAATTGTAAGGCCGAAGTAAATAATATATTTTGTAAAACAGATTTTAAAGAAACTTGCCTATTAGGTAGGTAGGTAGAAGTGGCTGCCGCAAAGGCACACCTAGGCCAGTAATAAAAGGCCCGTTGTGATACCACCAAACACTAGGAAAGTCAGTCCCGGGGCCCGGCCATATGGAAAATCCCAGTGCTGTCGGGACTCTCCATATAGCCGAAACCCGGGACTGACACTCCTAACCGACACTGCTACCCCTCCTCGAACCATTTTGATAACTTGATGAAGGCCATCAAGTCCTTTATGTCTAGCTCCGCGACCTGGCTTAAGCTAACCAGGAAGGGAACTCCCAGAGAGCGCCTTCTCGCTCCGCTTAAGGCCGGGCAGTTGCAGATGAGGTGCTCCACCGTTTCCTCTTCCTCATCATCTTTGCAACTCCTGCAGTATCGTCGGTAGGGAACGCCTAGCCTTGCTGCGTGCCTACCAATAAGGCAGTGCCCGGTTAAAACACCTATTAATATGGAGATTTCCTTCCTTTTTGGGGCGTATATGTATCTAGATCTTTTAAGATCGCATTTTGGCCAGGTTTGCTTGGATATCCGGCACCCTGGGGCTTGTAGCCATCTTTCGTTGGCTTCGCGGAGTGTATGCTCCTTCAGCATTAGCTTGCACGTGGCAAACGGCATACCTATGCGCTCTTTATCTAGAAGAATCTGCTTGGTCGTGCCCTGCCTGGAAAGTTCGTCTGCCCTACAGTTTCCCCCAATGTCCCTGTGTCCCGGGACCCATGTGAGGTTCCCGCGGTTCTGTTGGGCCATCTCTTGAAGAGATCGACGACAGCTGAGCGTCAGTTCAGAGTTGAACGAGTAAGAGCCAAGGGATTTGTTGGCCGCTTGGCTGTCGCTGAAAATACAGATATCCTGTCCGATGGTGCGTTCACCTATCCAAGTCACGGCGTCCATGATTGCTGAAACTTCAGCCTGGAAGACGCTGCAGTGATCAGGTAGTCTAAAGGAGAGTTCTAGGTCCAAATCCCTTGAGTAAACCCCTCCTCCGACTCTGCCGTCTAACTTCGAGCCGTCGGTGTATATAAAAGTGCCGCCATTAGTAGCGGGACACCGATCTATGTTCTCCCAGTCTTCCCTGCTGGGAATGTTTATTCTAAAACAACAATCTCCGACTGTTGTGGTCGCACACCGATCTGTGCTCAGAGGGAGAAAGCTGTAAGATCTTAGAATACAGGAGTGTCCAATAGTGCTTGCGCCCCAGACGGACGTTTCCCTTAGACGCACAGCCGATGCTGCTGCTGCCCGGTACCCTTCCAGATCGAGTGGCAAAAAACCAAGAATGGCCTGGAGAGCTTCATTGGGCGTTGTTCTTAACGCCCCGCTTATACAGATCATGCTCGATCTGTGGACTTTCCCTAACAGATTTAGGTTTGTTGCCTTTCTTAGCGCAGGCCACCATACCACGACTCCATGCAGCATAATTGGCTGGATTATCGCAGTGTAGATCCATCTGCAAATTTTGGGGCTGAGCCCCCATTTTTTGCCAATGGCTCTTTTACACGTGTAAAGGGCAATGCACGCTTTCCTCTGGCGCTGGATGACATTCTCCTTCCAGTTAAGCTTTCTATCTAGAGCTGTGCCTAGGAATTTGGCTTTGTCAGCTAAGTTCAGGCGCACGCCATCTAGTTCTGGTAGGTTCAACGGTGGTATCTTGTACCGCCTGGTATAAAGGACAAGCTCCACCTTTCCCGGGTTGATGCTAAGTCCGCAGCGAGAGGACCATGAAGAAACTTCTCGCAGTGCTACTTGCATCAAGTCACACAGGGTTTGTGGGAATTTGCCCCTATATGGAATAGCTAAATCGTCTGCATATGCCACTATCTTCCGGCCCCCCCACCTTGTGTCTCGTAGCAGCGAGTTTACGGTGAGGTTCCATAGGAGAGGGGAGAGAACACCCCCCTGAGGCGTTCCTCTTGTGACATAGCGTGAAAGATCAACTGTTCCCAGTGAAGAAACTATTTTCCTTCCCTTTAGTAGTTGATCAATTAGTCCAATAAGAGACCTATTTATGCCCAGGTTTGTTAAAGCAGTGTTAATAGCCTCCGGCCTTATATTGTTGAAAGCCCCTTCGATGTCCAGAAAGGCCACGAGACAGTACTCCTTTTCATGCAATGATTTTTCAACAATAGAGACTAGGCTGTGGAGCGCAGTTTCCGTTGATTTACCTTTGGTATATGCATGTTGATAGCTAGAAATAAGGTTGCTATCAATAGTAGAGGAGAGATAATCGCTAATTATCCTCTCGAAGGTTTTAAGTGCAAAAGACGAGAGACTGATCGGTCTGTAGTCTTTAGGCTCATAGTGTGAGGCATTCCCAGCCTTTGGAATAAAGACTACCGTGGCGCTTCTCCAGGAGCACGGAATGTAATTAAGAGCCAGGCAGGCTGAATAGAGAACTACCAGCCATTTAGCTGATATTTCCAGCGTGTTTATGAGTTGTGCGGGGAAAATCCCGTCTGGCCCAGCTGCCTTGAACGGCTCAAAGCTTTTGATTGCCCACCTTACCCTTTCCTCCGTAATGGGTATGTTTACTGCCAGGTTTGTTGCAGATGATACAGGTGCATCATACAAGTTCCCCGGAAAGTGTGTGTTCAGGAGCAGCTCCAGGGTTTCCCCTTCCGTGCTGGTCCAAGATCCGTCAGGCTTCCGTAAATAGCTAATGGCTGTTTGAGTTTTTGATAGCACTCGTCTAAGTCTCGCTGTATCATCGACTTTTTCGACCCCGGTGCAGAAATTTCTCCACGAAGTTCTCTTCGCTTGCCTTAGAGCCTTTTTATAGGCCCTCAGTTTAGCTTTATATTCGAGCCATTCAGGCTCCGTACCGATGCTCTTGGCCTTGTTAAATTGCTTCCTGCATGATATACGGAACGAATCCAGGTCGTAAGACCACCAGTGGGGTCTATGTTTGCCGCGTGGTTTTGGTACTGGACAAGCCTGCTCTAGGGCATTTGAGAGCGCCGTTGTAAATATCGTTACCAGATCATCCAGTTCTCCCACTGATGAGGGGGCTTGTGGAGGTAATACTGGTAGGTCCCTAGCTAATATTTGGTTATGTAGCTGCCAGTTAGTGTTGCGTGGATTTCGTTTCATAACTGGCTGCTCAACAATAAAGTCTAACAAAATTTCTATGTACCGATGGTGAGAAAATGAATGCTCATCAAGAACACGCCATTTTCTGACCCACTCATAAGCGCCTTCGCTACAAACAGTGAGGTCTATAACCTCCCTACGAGCTTTAGTTATAAAAGTAGGCTCGTTACCCACGTTACAAACCACCAGGTTAGTTGTTAGTAGGTAGTCAAACAGAGACTCGCCCCTAGCGTTAATATCGGAGCTTCCCCACTGGACGTGATGAGCATTAGCGTCAGCTCCAATAATAAGATGGCCCGTACAGAAATTATCCACCAGATCTTTCACCTCCTTTTGTGGAGGAGGTTCTTCGGCGTCATAGGGCATATAGACCGACGCCATCGTTAGGCTGGTGCTGCCGACTGTTAAGCTGGCAGCTGTAACGTCACCATTTGAGTAGTTGGGTAATAGAAAGGTGTTTAGCTCAGACTTTACCAAAATACAGGTTCTGACCTTGCCCTCATCATTGGCTTGGATGAGCTTGTACCCCTTAGTCCCCAATACACAGATCCTAGAGCTATTGACCCAGGGCTCTTGGATAAGGACCACGTCTACGTCGCCTTTAGAAAGACGACTGCTTAAAACAGCCGAGGCTGCTTTAGATTTGTGCAGATTTATCTGAAGCACCACCAACATGAGAGAGCTCAGACTTCCCTGCCGCCAGCGTGTCGTCGAGGTCTGGCCTGTTCCGGGGGCTGTCTCTCAACGAGGAGTTGTTCAGAGCACCTGCACGATTTGGCGTGGCGGGAACCCTGCTGTCTGAAGCAGCATCAACGTTAGTGTGCTCAGGTTTAGCCACGATCGTGACGTCGAGGCCTTCTTCGTCAAGCAGGCTTTCTTCTATCGCCGAGTTGTTCGCAGCACCATCGCAATTTGACGTGGCGGATAACATACTTTCCGCGTCGGACTCCTCTGCTTCTCCTTCCGATGCCTCGATCTCCGAGTCCTCCGGAGCGTCCGGAATAGCAGCGCGCTGTGCATCGCCACGGTATACGTGGATCACGATCTGACCCAAGCCGTAATGCACTCGTCCGTTGCACCGTTTAAGGGGCACGAGCGCCTCCTTATTCAGAGTGATAACCACCTGTCTATTGGGCCCAACCACATCATCGACCAGATTGACGCCCCAATCCTGCGTCGGGAGAGACGGATTCCAGACCTGCAGCATCTCAAGAATATTCTCGGGTTCTGCAGGGACGGCAGGAATCCATGCCCTTGCCCTTGGCCGAGCAGGAATGTCCTTCCAGTCGACGACATCTAGTCTTGCCCCTGGGTAGACTTCACCCAGTCTTGCAACTGCTGCCTTATACAGTGCGACAGTTCTTGCATCCTCGCACGCGAATATTTTGATCTGACCTTGGTGACAGCCCGCGTCAGTACCTCGCGGCGGACTACACGGAGACTCACGCATTAAGTCGAGGAGGGCCCTGCCCATTTCAATCCGGACATACAGCCACCGGTCTTTGGGGATGGACCAACGGTCGTTACCTCGGTCAATGAAACCTATAAGGATTCTGTCCTTGGTTACTTCAGCAAAGCTGAGTTTTCCCACTACGGGGTTGAACTGATGCCGCTTCGGATGGGGGTTTACCTCTCCGTCCGATCTCTGGCGTTTGAAGGGATTACCGTTCACCCTCTTAGGCACATAGGGCCTCTGGAAATTTGGTATCAGAGCTTTCGCTTCCTCCACCATCTTTCTTTCTTCCGGCGACAGCTTCTCCTGCGATGCTCCCTCATATTTTTTAAGGATCCTTGCGGCCTTTCTTTTATCCCAGTACGCAAAGCGTCGGGGAGATGCCTCTTGGGGGGGATTCAGACTCGTAGTTGCCATCGCGGTCTCTCCCTTTGCGGCGTCGTCCTTCTCTTTCGAAACTCTGAAACCAGGTCGTGAGACCATTGCCCCAGATGTGAAGAGATTGGGTTTCATACCAGCGCTTGATGGAAGTTTAGCTTCCGCCGTTTTCTGCTTGACTGCGTAGGCAGCCGCACTGCTGCTTGCTCCCATCAAGTCACTCTTACTTGATAGCAGTTTGGGGGATGACTGACCCGTAGTTTCCATCGCTGTCGGCCTCCCAGTTAACTTTGAGGCGGAGTTTGTCCTCCGGCGTTGTGTTTTCGCTTGCTCCAGCATAGTTCTTCTCTGCTGCGGAGTAAACGAAGTCGTTAATTGCTTTGTATTTTGTGTGTTCTTCATCTTGTTCGTACGACCCCTCGCCGGACAAGGCCAGCTTAGGGTCAAGGGTAGTGTAAGGGGAAGTGTGTCGTCCGCCGCGGCAGAGCCCCATACCGCGGTAAGACCATAGTTACTCCCTGAGGCGGCCCGGTATCAGTGAGGCTCCGTTCGACTACAGCCACGATTTGCCTCCCGGCTGCAAACGTCCAATGGGCACGGTATCGCATAACACCCTGGATTGGGAGAGAAAAGTTTTGCACATTTATATAGCGAGCCGCTTGTTTCAAGACAGACGCTCGCTTACAGCCGCACCTCATGGTGTACAGACGCTGCGAAAAAGACCCCGGTGAGCCCTTAAACCAAGTATGTCAGAGTGGCCCCACCGGGGCTCCCTCTCTTTCTGCCGCGAGCCTAGGTAGCTCAACGTTGCCCAGAGTGCACGAACGAGGACGCAAGAGTCGGGATTGAGCGCGGTCACTCAGCAACCACACCCCATTACACTCCAAACTTGCCTATTAAAATTGTTAAATAAAAAACCTGCTAATTGCACGAAAATCAAGGAAGTAAATACGAGAATAGATGTAACTAGAGATGGGGCTATTTTAGTTTGCGGGGAACATACAATTAACACAACAAATGTAAATGAAACTTATCTTGTTACTTATAATACATCCATAGACATAGACCAGCAAGACTTATGAAAACCCTACTGGGAAAATTGTTAAATTTCATAGCAAAATGATTTGAAAAATTATGAAATAATAGAATTTGTTGACACAAATGAGGAAATGTTAAAATTTAAAAATATCAACTTATTAGAAAAAATTAATAACTCTTACACGCAAAGCCCAGTCTCAATGTCATTATTAACTTTTATGTCATTTCTAATTCTAATATTTGTTATATATTTTTGTAGGTATACAACGAAAAGAAAGATTACAGAGAAATCAAGAAAATGTTTATTTGGAAATTCAGAATAAATTATATAACTAACTTTCATAAAATATTGCTGAATCCGGGACGATTCATTTTAGGCAGGGGGAGTTAACGGCACAGACCACACAGCAATGTAATGGCGTTTGTAAACAAAAATTGTTCTTTTGAAGCTGAGCTCTAAAGAACAATATAGTTGCTCTATTAATGTAAACAATTTGCAGCTGCCGATTTAATGGCAATTTGAATTTAATGTTGCATTGGAATTTGTCCACAAAAATCAATCGCAACATATCCCCAAAACAGTATGAGTCATGACACACGCAATAGCCAAAACTAATAAAATCAAAAGTGTTACTTAAAACCACGAATGTAATCTTTCCGATCGTAAAGTAAGATTTCTAATAAATAATTTTGAGGAATTTATAAACAAATAATTTCTTAGAATGTTCTAGTTTATATGTAGCTTTATTATTGTGAAATACTTTTAAGCTAGCCTATAAGTAGGAGTGAATTCCTGAATAAAAAGTAGTTCTAGTGGAGAGCTGAACTCAGCAGCATAAAAACCGCGTATAATTATTTCGCCCACTTTTTAAAAACTCATTCCTCGCAAGGAATGAACTAATTTGCATCATTGTACCTCAGTACATGAATTCCAGTTTTCGCTAATGCTTAATCTCCATCTCCTAAAATCCCTAATTCATTTTGCCAAATTTTAGCGAATCTTGCGATTCCAGTGAAAGAAAATCTCTATAAATCTCCATCTTTGCTTCATTTCTTGGCATATTTAAGCGATGAACTCAAAATGAATCAGATAACGTAAGTCATCTGTTTTTGACAGCTACTAAGCTAAATTTGCGATTCTGCAATTTTAGCCATCTCGTAAAATCTCCAATTTTCTCCAAAAGCTGGCAAATTTTGGCGACGAAAAAAAAATTTTGCTAAAACGCAAAAAGTTAGGAAAAGTGGTGAGCCCCTAAAAATACTCAAAAACAAGAAATATGTGTAATTTATAAGAAAAATTGATATTTAATTATGTATTCGCCCATAATTTTGGAAATTGTATTTTTTTCTATCCATCTGCAAAAAACAAGTCGCAAAACTTCGGGAGAGGAATCAAAAGTCGAGTTTCAGTCCCAGAAATCATAATTCGGAGTCCAAAAGTAATATTATTTATCATTTAAAAGTTATAACTAAAAAACATTTTTTGTTTCCGTATAACAATTTAATAGAGAAAAACTCAATAAATAAATAAATTAAGGTGTATATTTATAACACTATAAAATTTGTTCTTAACCGACTTTATTGAACAAACACAAATCTTTTTAACGAAAATGCCATTTATTTTGTAATTAAAAAAGTGGAGTAACGCTGAAAAGTAAGGGATTAGTAGCTAGTAACTTCGGGCGTTTCGGTTTACTTCTGAATTGTAAAGGATCACAACTAAATTGACATCTTGCAGTGATGCCTGCGCGTCATCTAGAGTGCAGATAACGGACTATTGTCATAGCTAGGCGGTTTGTGGA
>CAXKVI010000002.1:94326186-94468686 GCA_964058755.1 Campiglossa producta | reverse complement strand
ATAAAATGTAAAATTGATAAAATTGAAAAAAGTAAAATAAGAAATTTTTTGGAAGTGAAAGGAAAGGAAATAATATAAAATAAATAAAAATAAAACAAAATGAAGTAAATAAAAGTATGAAATAAAGGAAAGAATGGGAAAGGAAAGGGATGGATAAAAGGAAAATAAAGGTAAGTTAAGTGTGCTCTGCCCAATCCACAAGAAAGGCGATCCCGCTAACCCCACCAACTACCGCGGAATCAGTCTTCTTAATATCGCATACAAGGTTCTTTCTACCGTATTGTGTGAAAGACTGAAGCCCATCGTAGACAAACTGATTGGACCTTATCAGTGTGGCTTTAGACCTGGTAAGTCTACCATCGACCAGATTTTCACGATACGCCAAATCCTGGAGAAGACCCATGATAAAAAAATCGACACTCACCATCTCTTTGTCGATTTTAAAGCCGCTTTTGACAGCGCAAAAAGGAGTTGCCTGTATGCCGCCATGTCTGAATTTAACTTCCCTGCAAAGCTTATACGGCTTTGCCAAATGACGTTGAGCAAAACCAACAGCTCCGTCAGAATCGGGAAGGACCTCTCTGAGCCATTTGAAACCAAACGAGGCTTCAGACAGGGTGACTCCCTTTCGTGCGATAATTCGAGCAGCAGAGCTAAACCGCAATGGCACAATCTTTTACAAGAGCGTGCAATTGCTGGCGTATGCCGATGATATTGATATCATTGGCCTTAACAGCCGCGCCGTAAGCGCTGCTTTCACTGGGTTGGATGGGTCTTGCGGTGAACGAGGACAAGACGAAGTATCTGCTGTCATCAAAGAAAGAATCGGCGCACCTGCGCCTTGGCAGCCAAGTCACCGTTGATAGCTACAAGTTTGAAACGGTGAGAGACTTCGTCTATTTGGGAACCAGCATTAACACCGAAAATAATATCAGTCTAGAAATCCAACGGAGAATCACCCTTGCCAACAAGTGTTACTTTGGACTAAGTAGGCAATTGAGAAGTAAAATCCCCTCTCGACAAACAAAGATCACGCTCTATAAGTCTCTCATCATACCAGTCCTGATGTACGGCTCGGAATCATGGACAGTGTCAAGAGAAGATGAGATGGCCCTTGGAGTATTTGAGAGAAAAGTTCTCCGGAAAATTTATGGTCCTTCCCGTGATGCCAACGGCGAGTATCGAAGGAAATTTAACTATGAGCTGTACGAGCTTTACGCAGACCTGACCATAGTTCAGCGGATTAAAGCCCAAAGGCTCCGCTGGCTGGGTCATGTTATGCGAATGGACAAAGAAGCACCAGCACAGAAAGTTTTCCTATCGACACCCGAATTCGGCAGCAGAGGAAGGGGAGACCTCGACTGAGATGGAAACAACAGGTGGAGGATGACTTGAACTCCCTTGGTGTTTCCAATTGGCGTCAGTTATTGCTAAAAAGGAATGACTGGCGTGCTTTGAAACGAAACGGCCAAAATCGCCTAGGCGGTTAAGCGTCATTATGACGCAAGCCAAGATTAGATTAGAAATGTACTAGCCAAAAGTTTTAGTCTTCTTACAGAATTTGAAAAGTGTTAGTTTTCGTAAAAAATTTGAAAAGTGATATGGCCTAATACATAGTACATAGACCAAGGTTTCAGTAGAAACAATTCCTTTTCGAAGGGTTATCCACGACATCATTAGAAAATTACAAGTGTGCTGCTTTTAATTTTACTCTATTTCTTATTTAAAAATTACGCCTTTTCATTTTCAAATAACGTTTTCTCATTTTCCTGTGGCACTTTCCCATTTACAAGTACCTAATCTTATTTTCAATTGACTCTTTCGCATTTACAAGTGACTATTCTCATTAACTAGTGACACTTTCGCAATTAAATCTGACACTTTGTCACTGACTATTCTCAATTACAAATGACGCCTTCTCAATTTCATGTGACGCTTTTCCATTTACCAGTACCTAATCTCATTTACATTTGACACTTTCGCATTTACAATTGACTATTCTCATTAACAAGTGACACTTTCGCAATTAAATCTGACACTTTGTCATTTCCAATTGACTTATCTCATTTACAATTGACAAATCTTATTTTCAAGTTACGCTATTCTCATTTACAAACTACCTTTTCCGATTTACAACTGACTATTCTCATTTTAATGTGACGCTTTCTCATTTACACCTGGAAATGGTGAAGTAACAAAATTAAACTTTAGCTAAGTCCCCTCTCGACGAACAAAAACAACACTCTATAAGTCACTTATCGTACCCGTCCTGCTATATGGTGCAGAAGCATGGACACTGGCAGCATCTGATGAGGCGGCTCTGGGAGTATTCGAGAGAAAAATTCTTCGAAAGATTTATGGACCCCTAAAAGTTGGCGACGGCGAGTACCGAAGAAGATATAATGAAGAGCTGTATGAGCTTTACGCAGACGTGGACATAGTTCAGCGAATTAAAACCCAGCGGCTCCGCTGGCTAGGACACGTGGTGCGAATGAACGAGGACGCTCCGGCCCGGAAGGTATTTTTATCGGCACCCGCCGGTGGAAGTAGAGGAAGAGGGAGACCACCACTTCGATGGCAAGACCAAGTAGAGGCAGACCTGCGAGCACGCGGTGTCTCTAATTGGCGCCAGTTGGCTCAACAAAGAACCGACTGGCGTAACATGTTGGACGGCCAAAATCGCCTAGGCGGTTAAAGGCTATTTTAAGAAGAAGAAGTCATTTCCATTTTCCAGTCCGCTGGATTTTATTGGTAGAAATTGTGGAGTTTTTATTCAAGTCATCATATTTTTTTAAATGTATAGTTTTAAGTTTTGTCTTCATTTTAAAATATCATTAAACAACATTTACAAAAACAAAAAAACGGCATTTTTTTCAGCATTGGATTCCATTACAAATAAACGCAAAGTAAAATTTTATATTGTTGAGGAGGATGGGAACTAGGGATTCCAATCCCGGGATCCCGTGGTTTTTCAAGTCTCGAAAATTCCGGGATTACTAGACCTAAATCCCGGGTTCACCGAAAATAAATAAAAATGAGTATGATACTATTAAAGAAATTACTTATGTTCTTCACCTAGTAAAAATAACTATTGAAGCTTTGTGTGAACGCAATATGGACTTATTCAAGTGCGATGTTGCCATGAATTTTATGTTAGAAGAAATTCAAATTAGAAGTCTGCTTTAAGCAAAAACTTGCATTAAAAAACTCGTTAAAAGAATAAAACAACGGAGAACAATTCTCTCCGATGTTTACGCCTTTTTAAATAATCCGAGTAATATATATGATTTAAAGTATGCATTTTCTAAAGAAATTAGCTTATCAGTCATTGGGGGAGCTCGAGAGCATCCTTCGTAATAAAGAAAACAAGCTTCATAGCGAAAACCATACTCATATCACCGACGAAGTGGTTGAAGTTGACGAGCCCGTTAGTCTTAAAAAAAAGTTGCATCAAGATTTGACTAGTAGAAATTGATATTTTTTGTAATGGGGGCAACAAAGGCTATTACCTTCAGAAAGCATTTGACTTTTTGTCAACAGTTCAACCCACAAGTGTTGAGGCAGAACGACGTTTTTCGAATGCAGGCTACATATGCAACAATTTCAGGTCCAGGTTAAGAGATGACACTATTAATGCAATAATTTCTTTAAGATTCAGAAAAAGTAATTTTTCTCTTCTTTTTATTTTTATCTACAATGAAATTTTTTTTATTACTATGCATACCTGAATTGTCGGAGACCAAATGGAAAAAATTTAATCAAAAAAAACATAACTATGTACGTAGTTTTGGCCACTATCGCTTAAAAATTTTTATTTTATTTTATTTTATTTTATTTTATTTTATTTTAGAAATCCCGGAAATTAGATTCCCTAATGGGAACGTGGGTAGAGAGGTCCATGCAAGTGGGAAAAGTTTCTGACCGCCATTCAAATGGGAATGGCCAGAGCGATTCTTCTATGTGCGGTCCAAGCAGCTCACTACGTCCGCGTCATATCCTCTTGTATTTGTTTGTGTGAAGTAACAAAGGGCAATCAAAAAAGGGATTGATATTAATCATAGTTTTACGATCAGTTGGCCTTTGATGCTTTTATTGCCTTTTTACTACTCCTCAAGTTTTTCTATTTTTGAGATAAAATACTCCCTGTGAATATTAATGGTATGGTTTTATATACGTATGCTTGTACATTAGAAAGTGTATGTATGTGTGTTTTATGACGATCTTGTGTGTTATCTTATTTGAAGAACGATCGCTTCTACTAGTAGACCAAGATCCCAGGGCCGCCAGACAACTCTTATTTTCTGATGGATGGAACCAATACTGTTGGATAGTCATCCCCGAATCTAGAACGAATGTGAAAATCTCAAAGCTGTACCTAGGTCTTGGGCCTAGATATCGGGGATCAAAGTTGCAAAAAAATGACCATAGCTTCACTTATTTTCTGATGGATGATTTTCACATATTTGTCGTAGATTACCACCCCGCGTCAGTATCAAGTGTTGTTAGACCCGTACCATGGTCTATGCTCCAGCCAGACACCCTAAGTTCGCGGATTTTTCTATGAAAATTAAATCCGTTTTAAAAATTTAACATATTTGGCAACTTTGGCTGCTTTTAACTACCCAATTTTTTCTCATTTTTTGTAGAACGCTACCCTCAAGTATTATCGAGCATTTTTGGACATCGTCCCATGGCAAAAACTTCAGCCAGACACCTCAAAACTCGGGAATTTTCATAATTCTTACTGCGCTTTCACAGGTTTGAGCGGATTGGTCACACTTTGGCAGCTTTTAAATAGCGGATCTTAACACATGTGTCACAGAACACTACCCTAAGTTAGAAGCAGCCATTTTCAGGCATCATCCCATGACAAAAACTTCTGCCAGACACCTCAAAGTTCGGGAACTTTTCTTTTCCAATTGCTTTGCTTTCTCTTGTTCAATCAAGTTTGTCCAACTTTTACTGCTTTTAAATCACGGATCTTTACACATATGTTATAGGACACTACCCTCAAGTAATATCAAGTATTCTTAGACTTCGTCCCATGGCAAAAACTTCCGCCAGACACCTCAAAACTCGGGAATTTTTGTAATTCTTACATCGATTTTACTTGTTTAAGCGAGTTTGTTCAACTTTGGCTATGTTAAAATGGCGGATCTTTACACATGTGTCGTAAAACACTACCCGTAAGTGGTATCAGGCATTTCCAGACATCGTCCCATGGCAAAAACTTCAGCAAGGCACCTCAAAACTCGGGAATTTTAGTAATTCTTATATCGATTTCACTTTTTTAAGCGAGTTTGTTCAACTTTGGCTATGTTACAATGGCGGTAAAAATGTCTGATACCACTTAAGGGTAGTCTTCTACGACACATGTGAAAATATCTGCCCTTTAAAAGCAGCCAAAGTTGTACCAACCCGCTTAAACAAGTGAAATCGCAGTAAAAATTAGGAAAATTCCTCAGTTTTGGGGTGTCTGGCTGAAGTTTTTGTAATGGGGCGAAGTCTAAAAATGACCGATATCAATTAAGGGTAATGTTGTACGACACATGTGTAACGATCCGCCATTTAAAAGCAGCCAAAGTAGTTTAACCCGCTTAAAAGTGTCTGATACCACTTAAGGGTAGTCTTCTACGACACATGTGAAAAGATCTGCCCTTTAAAAGCAGCCAAAGTTGTACCAACCCGCTTAAACAAGTGAAATCGCAGTAAAAATTAGTAAAATTCCTCAGTTTTGGGTGCCTGGCTGAAGTTTTTGTCGTGGGACGAAGTCTAAAAATGTCTGATATCACTTAAGGGAAGTCTTCTACGATACATGTTAAAAGATCTGCCCTTTAAAAGTAGCCAAAGTAAAAATTAGGAAAATTCCTCAGTTTTGGGGTGTCTGGCTGAAGTTTTTGTAATGGGGCGAGTCTAAAAATGACCGATATCAATTAAGGGTAATGTTGTACGACACATGTGTAACGATCCGTCATTTAAAAGCAGCCAAAGTTGTTTAACAAGCTTAAACATGTCTAAGCGCATTAAAAATGATGAAAAGTCCCTGTGCTTTGAGGTGTCTGCAGTTTTTTTCATGGGATGAAGTCTGCAAATGCCTGATACTACTTAGGGGTAGTGTTTTACGATACATGGCAAAGATCCGCCATTTTAACATAGCCAAAGTTGAACAAAGTCGCTTAAACAAGTGAAATCGATATAAGAATTACAAAAAATCCCGAGTTTTGAGGTTCTGGCTGAAGTTTTTGCCATGGGACGAAGTCTAAGAATACTTGATATTACTTGAGGGTAGTATCCTACAACACATGTGTAAAGATCCGTCATTTAGTAGTAAAAGTTGGACAAACTTGATTGAACCAGAGAAAGCGAAGTAATTGGAAAAGAAAAGTTCCCGAACTTTGAGGTGTCTGGCTGAAGTTTTTGTCATGGGATGATGCCTGAAAATGGCTGCTTCTAACTTAGGGTAGTGTTCTGTGACACATGTGTTAAGATCTGCTATTTAAAAGCTGCCAAAGTGTGACCAATCCGCTCAAACCTGTGAAAGCGCAGTAAGAATTATGAAAATTCCCGGGTTTTGAGGTGTCTGGCTGAAGTTTTTTTCATGGGACGATGTCCAAAAATGCTCGATAATACTTGAGGGTAGTGTTCTTGTGTTAAATTGTTAAAACGGATTTAATTTTCATAGAAAAATCCGCGAACTTAGGGTGTCTGGCTGGTCTAACAACACTTGATACTGACGCGGGGTGGTAATCTACGACAAATATGTGAAAATCATCCATCAGAAAATAAGCGAAGTTAGGGTCATTTTTTTGCGACTTTGACCCCTAATATCTAGGCCCAAGACCTAAGTAAAGCTTTGAGATTCTCACATTCGTTCTAGATTCGGGGAGGACTATCCAGCAGTATTGGTTTCATCCATCAAAAAATAAGTGATGTCTGGCGGCCCTGGGATCTCGCTCTATAGTGTAATTGTGTAGATAGGCTGATGCACCTTATCAAGTATTTGTGTGTAAGTATGTGTGTATGTAAAAAATTGTTTAAGTGGGAAAATATTTATTTATTTCTTTCAATATTTCCTTCAAATTTAGTGGACTGTATTAATTTTACTTGCTTACAATTATTTCTTAAGAATATTTGTTTTACTTTTAGTGGACTGTATTATTTATTAATTTTTGTTTTTACACCTTGGCAGAATTTTGAAAAGAGGTGTTTAAGAATTCTTAAACAACGGTAGAACGATGAAATTGGTACAAGGTATACTAGCATAATAGGGAGCATACCTGATTTATTTGGACGAAATCGCTTCCCACTTCGATATGGAAAATTTCGAAAATCACATACATAAATTGACATAATTCGGTAAGGGGTCGTGCATATATGACGTCACGCGATTTTTGGTAGTTTTTGACCCCCCCCTCCCCCCATGTCACACCCAGTCACAAACGCCAGACCCCCCCTCCCCCTCGAATGTCACATCACACCCTTAATAAATATAAATTCAATATTTATTTGACATAAAATCTGATACATATTTAGAATGTTTATATTAATTATTAAATAATATTTGCCAATCGAAAGAATGAAAACGTGCTAAATTTGAAAACGTTCATGGACGTTGCACGCTAGAAAACATGCAAAAAATAACGTGACATCACGTAAGTGCTACTCCCCCCCTCCCCCCATGTCACATTTCGTCACAAATCGCAGACCCCTCCCCCCCTCAAAGAGCGTGACGTCATATATGCACGACCCCTAACCGAAATGGCTAAAATGATATAGTTTGGTAGGATTGGGGGGTTCATCAATCTATTATGATTTTTTGATAAATGGTGGCAACGCCCACCTTTAAAAGAGGCATTTTAGAATATTCGACTGGTCAAAACTTTTAAACTTATTACTTCAGACTCATGAAATTTTGCACAACATATACTATCAAAATAGGCGATGAAATTGGACGAGATCGCTTCCCGACCACGCCCACTTTCGATATGGAAAATTTCGAAAATCACATAAATTGACATAATTCGGTAAGGTAAATAGCTAAGATAGTAAAAACTTTAGGTAAATCCTCCTAGGGCCTATGTTATTGTTATCCCGTTCTTAAAATTACCGCTGGGTATTAATGTTCGGTTCACCCGAACTTAGACTTCCTTAATTGTTTAACTTTAGGTATTTAAAATTAAACATACAAGAATGGAACTCAAACTTTTGAATGCCGTCGCTTTCTTCGCGTACCAAAACCGTTTTAAATTCAAACTTCTTGATTATGGCAGGAAACCTTCAGATCAAAATTTAAAACTTCCTTCAATCTGTATTCTTTCTTTGCCATGGTTGGGTTTTTAATTTGAGTGAAAAATTACCAAAATCAAATGTTATTGGTTTAAAATATTCCACGAAAAATATAAAGAATTACCGAAATAGCTACATGATACTACATACGTATTTTTTCTGCCTTTCCTTTGTAATTTTTCTATTCTTGTGTAAAAGAAACGGTCTTGTATAATTACACTGGACCACGAATTTCAACTTTTTCGCTTTACCAGAAATGCCGTTATGAAATTCGTATGTAAAATCACCCCCTGATTTCGAAAATTGAGTTCATTTTTGATTCTATGGTACCGTTTTTGAAATATTTGCAATTTACCGTTATTCGAAAAAACCAAAAAGATGGCGCCCTTTAATTGCGTATATCTCACGAACGGGTCAAGCAATTGCAAAAAGGTTGACAGAATCAAAAAGACGATAAAATTTGCTATAAATGCATCATACATTGTTTTTTGCTCAACCAGATAGTTTTCGAGATATTAGCTTGTCATTTCATATTTTTGTTTTTTTTTATGAAAAAATATGAAAAAAATTACTCTTTGCGTGGGCAGCATTCCAAAACCACAACTTTTTTTCTAGATATTTTTTCTTTACGTAGAGCTCTGTTTTATTAGAAAAAAGATAAGCTATCATCGAAGAAAATCGATGCAAAACTACGTAAGTTATAAACGATCAAGTAAAAATACCCAGGTTGCGCAACTTCAATGTGTGATGTATACATACATATTTTAAAGGTATAAAGTGCAAATGGGATATTATCCGGATAAACGAATAACACCATAACAATGATAATACTTTTTCTTTAAATAAATCAAATAGTACTTTTAATACTCGAATTGTTTTATAGTAGGTAGAGTGGTTGCTTCGAAAGGAAGAGTGGTTGGGTTCGAAAGTGCTGTAGGCATGTAGTTATAAACATGTATTTCCGTCACTTATGTGTAAGTATGCAGGTAGATTTTCAAAATTATAAGAAAATTTTTAAAGCCGACATCTAAAGCAGGTAATATTTTCTTTTCCCGGCTTCGTATAAAAAGGAACCTTTCCGTCTAGGTAAGATTTGATTTTTTCAATTTTATTTTTGTTCCGAGTATAAATATGAGTTAAGGCGCCTTGAAACTTCAAAAGATCTGCAAGGCTCGCCGGAGATAGTTCAGTTCATAAGTCGAATTTCAAAACCGTGATTTATTAAAAAAAAATAAAATGAGTAAAAGGACGCGAGAATTTGAGTGTGATAACGATCCAAATATGTTCTGTTTCATGTGTGGCCAATATACTATCATAAGGCTACGACGAGTGTTCTCAGATCGTATCAAAACTTTATACTCCAAGTATTTTGGCATTGAGCCTAAAAATGCTGAAAAACCATGGACACCGAACACTTTGTGTACATCGTGTCGAGTAGAATTGATTCAGTCGAAATCAGGACAACAAATAAAATTTGCTACACCAATGATATGGAGAGAACCTACTTGCCATTCAAAGGAGTGTTATATTTGTCAAACGAAGGTGCTTGGCGTTGGAAGATCAAGAAGAGTAACTTGTGCCAGCGTACCATCAGTGACATTACCAGTACTACATTCAACGACAGTTGCGGATCCAGTTCCATTGTCAACAGTAATATCTGAGTGCGGGGAATCAAGTTGTACTGAATTTCGCGTGGGAAACGAGAGAAACGTTCTCTCACAAGCACAACTTAATGATTGGATAAGAGATTTGGAACTATCCAAGGAAAAGGCAGAGATCCACACTTCCCGTATGCAACAATTTAGATTTGAGTCATCCGATGTTAAGGTGACATATTGTAGAACTCGTCACGAACCATTTTCCAAACACTATACCAAGAAAGACAGTATATGCTACTGCAACGACATTCCTGGTTTATTCAAAGAGTTTGGTCAAACATATGATTCAAAAGAGTGGCGATTGTCCATAGACAGCAATAAACTGAGTTTGAAAGCTGTATTATTGCATATTGGTAACAAAAAGCCTTCTATCCCGATCGCAAATGCAGTAAATACAAAGGAAACCTACGAGGAAATGCAAAAAATTCTCAAATTTATCAAATATGAAGAGCATGATTGGAAAATATGTTCTGATCTCAAAGTCGTTTGTTGGACCACAAATAAAAAAGTTGATCAACAATACTCAATTCAAAGGACTACTCTCATCAGTTGAGGCAGCAGCGTGGGAATCCTTTGAAAAGGTCGTTGTTTCTTTTCTCGGTAGATACAAAAGCCCTAACTACGAACAGATAGTGAACGACTTAATCAATAATTATGCGAAAATGGGTAAATATAAAAGGCTTATTAAAATTAATTTCCCAAAATTTTATTTACCTAACTAATATTTTCTTTCCAGGCGTAAATATGTCTTTAAAAATTCACTTTCTGCACTCACATTTGAACTTTTTTCCGGCAAATCTTGGCGACGAAAGTGACGAACATGGCGAAAGGTTTCATCAGCAAATGAAATTAATTGAGAATCGATATCAAGGATTCTGGGACGTCGCAATGATGGGTGATTACTGCTGGTTTCTCATAAGAGAAACCGATCCTAAACTGAATAAGCGTCAAAGTAGAACACATAATTATTTCGACTACATAGTAATATCAAATTAAGATAAAGATTGTTAGAATATAGTATAAACATAAATAAATTTAAAAAAAGTAAAAAATATGGGTAATTTCATTCATGAATTAAACTTTGAACTCAATAGAAACAGAGCATAGCTTGATATTTCTCTCTTTCTTATACCATACCTACGTTTTGAGCTATACGTTGAAATTGCGCAACCTGGGTATTTTTATTTGATCGCTTATAACTTACGTAGTTTTACATCGATTTTTTTCGATGATAGCTTATCTTTTTTCTAATAAAACAGATCTCTACGTAAAGAAAAAATATCTAGAAAAAAAGGTTTGGTTTTGAAATGCTGTCCACGCAAAGAGTAATTTTTTTCATATTTTTCCATAAAAGAAAAGAAAAATATGAAATGATAAGCTAATATCTCGAAAACTATCTGGTTGAGCAAAAAACAATGTATGATGCATTTATAGCAAATTTTATCGTCTTTTTGATTCTGTCAACCTTTTTGCAATCGCTTGACCCGTTCGTGAGATATATGTAATTATAGGGAGCCATCTTTTTGGTTTTTTCGAATAACGGTAAAATGCAAATATCTCAAAAACGGTACCATAGAATCAAAAATGAACTCGATTTTCGAAATCAGGGGGTGGTTTTACATACGAATTTCATAACGGCGTCTCTGGTAAATTTTGGCCGTCGACCAGTGTTATCGTATTGGTGCAAGCGGGCAAGATATATTAAAAAAAAAAAAACTAACGAAAAAATAAAGGAAATCCAAACATGACTGTAAAAACAAAGGAAAAAGTTTGGACGTTTTTACCACGCTTTTATTAGGTTCACTTGTATGTTTGTTTGTTTGTTTGTTTGCTTGCCTGTATGTATGTGACTCTCATTCGGTCTAAGCCCCAGTGGCCCAAAAACCATAAAAATTCCCTACAATATGGGTATCAAACGAAAGTGAAGGCCCCAGGTTTCATTTGGACATCAACATAGTTCGATAAATTTATCGACAACTGAGATATCGGTCAAAATGTGGTTGCCCGAAAACCTTAAAATTTCCCTTCAATATGGGTATCAAACGAAAGGTGAAGGCCCCAGGTTTCATTTGGACATCGACATATTTCGATAAATTTATCGATAACTGAGTTATCGGTAAAAATATGATTGCCCAAAAACCTAAAAAATTCCCTACAATATGGGTATCAAACGAAAGGTGAAGGCCGCAGGTTTCATTTGGACATCGACATATTTCGATAACTTTATCGATAACTGAGTTATCGGTCAAAATGTGGTTGCCCGAAAACCTTAAAATTTCCCTACAATATGGGTATCAAACGAAAGGCGAAGACCCCAGGTTTCATTTGGACTTCGATATATTTCGATTAATTTATCGATAACTGAGTTATCGGTCAAAATATGATTGCCCAAAAACCTAAAAAATTCCCTACAATATGGGTATCAAACGAAAGGTGAAGACCGCAGGTTTCATTTGGACATCGACATATTTCGATAAATTTATAGATAACTGAGTTATCCGTCAAAATGTGGTTGCCCGAAAACCTTAAAATTTCCCTACAATATGGGTATCAAACGAAAGGGGAAGGACCCAGGTTTCATTTGGACTGCGATAAATTTATCGATAACTGAGTTATCGGTCAAAATATGATTGCCCAAAAACCTAAAAAATTCCCTACAATATGGGTATCAAACGAAAGGTGAAGACCGCAGGTTTCATTTGGACATCGACATATATCGATAAATTTATCGATAACTGAGTTATCGGTCAAAATGTGGTTGCCCGAAAACCTTAAAATTTCCCTACAATATGGGTATCAAAAGAAAGGGGAAGGCCGCAGGTTTCATTTGGACTTCGATATATTTCGATAAATTGATCAATAACTGAGTTATCGGTCAAACTATGATTGCCCAAACCCCTTATAATTTCCCTACAATATGGGTATCAAACGAAAGGTGAAGGCCCCAGGTTTCATTTGGACATCGACATATTTCGATAAATTTATCGATAACTGAGTTATCGGTCAAAATATGATTGCCCAAAAACCTTAAAATTTCCCTCCAATATGGGTATCAAACGAAAGTGAAGGCCCCAAGTTTCATTTGGACATCGACATATTTCGATAAATTTATCGACAACTGAGTTATCGGTCAAAATGTGGTTGCCCGAAAACCTTAAAATTTCCCTTCAATATGGGTATCAAACGAAAGGTGAAGGCCCCAGGTTTCATTTGGACATCGACATATTTCGATAAATTTATCGATAACTGAGTTATCGGTAAAAATATGATTGCCCAAAAACCTAAAAAATTCCCTACAATATGGGTATCAACGAAAGGTGAAGGCCCCAGGTTTCACTTGGACATCGACAAATTTCGATAAATTTATCGATAACTGAGTTATCCGTCAAAATGTGGTTGCCCGAAAACCTTAAAATTTCCCTACAATATGGGTATCAAACGAAAGGGGAAGGCCCCAGGTTTCATTTGGACTGCGATAAATTTATCGATAACTGAGTTATCGGTCAAAATATGATTGCCCAAAAACCTAAAAAATTCCCTACAATATGGGTATCAAACGAAAGGTGAAGGCCGCAGGTTTCATTTGGACATCGACATATTTCGATAACTTTATCGATAACAAAGTTATCGGTCAAAATGTGGTTGCCCGAAAACCTTAAAATTTCCCTACAATATGGGTATCAAACGTTGCGAATGGGCGCAAGCCGCAGTGTATGGCAACAATATCGTGAGGCAAAGAAGGAAGAGAGACGCCTTTTCAGAAAAAAGAAAAGTGAGGCCGAAAGGCGTGAGTGTGAGGAGCTTGAGATGCTGGCTGACAGGAATGATGCCCGAAAATTCTATGAAAAGATCCGGCGGATGACGGAAGGTTTTAAGACCGGGGCAAGCTCCTGTATGGACAATAATGGCGACCTGGTAACCGACGTACAAAGTGTACTTAAATTATGGAGGGAGCACTTCTCCTCACTGCTAAATTGCGAGGGAGACGTCGAACCCGATACCCCAATCCCTGACGATGGAAAAGTCGTCCCACCACCTGACTATGATGAAGTGAGGATAGCTATATCCCGGCTCAAAAACAACAAAGCGCCTGGAAAAGACGGACCACCCGCCGAGCTGTTCAAACACGGAGGCGAAGAGCTGGTAAAAAGCATGCATCAGCTCTTATGCAGAATATGGTCAGACGAATGCATGCCTCCGGATTGGAATTTAAGTGTGCTTTGCCCAATCCACAAGAAAGGCGATCCCGCTAACCGCACCAACTACCGCGGAATCAGTCTTCTTAATATCGCATATAAGGTTCTTTCTAGCGTGTTGTGTGAAAGGCTGAAGTCCATCGTAGACAAACTGATTGGACCTTATCAGTGTGGCTTTAGACCTGGTAAGTCTACCATCGACCAGATTTTCACGATACGCCAAATCCTGGAGAAGACCCATGATAAAAGAATCGACACACACCATCTCTTTGTCGATTTCAAAGCCGCTTTTGACAGCGCAAAAAGTAGTTGCTTGTATGCCGCCATGTCTGAATTTGACTTCCCTGCAAAGCTTATACGGCTTTGCCAAATGACGTTGAGCAATACCAACAGCTCCGTCAGAATCGGGAAGGACCTCTCTGAGCCATTTGAAACCAAACGAGGCTTCAGACAAGGCGACTCCCTTTCGTGCGATTTCTTCAATCTGATGCTGGAGAAGATAATTCGAGCAGCAGAGCTAAACCGCAATGGTACAATCTTTTACAAGAGCGTGCAATTGCTGGCGTATGCCGATGATATTGATATCATTGGCCTTAACAACCGCGCCGTAAGCGCTGCCTTCTCTGGTCTGGATAAGGAAGCGAAAAAAGTGGGTCTTGCCGTGAACGAGGACAAGACGAAGTATTTGCTGTCATCAAAGAAAGAATCGGCGCACCTGCGCCTTGGCAGCCATGTCACTGTTGATAGTTACAAATTTGAAACTGTGAGGGACTTCGTCTATTTGGGAACCAGTATCAACACCGAAAATAATATCAGTCTAGAAATCCAGCGGAGAATCACTCTGCCTTTCCTTTGTAATTTTTCTATTCTTGTGTAAAAGAAACGGTCTTGTATAATTATCGTATTGGTGCAAGCGGGTAAGATATATTAAAAAAAAAACTAACGAAAAAATAAAGGAAATCCAAACATGACTGTAAAAACAAAGGAAAAAGTTTGGACGTTTTTACCACGCTTTTATTAGGTTCACTTGTATGTTTGTTTGTTTGTTTGTTTGCTTGCCTGTATGTATGTGACTCTCGTTCGGTCTAAGCCCCAGTGACCCAAAAACCATAAAATTTCCCTACAATATGGGTATCAAACGAAAGGGGAAGGCCCCATGTTTCATTTGGACTTCGATATATTTCGATAAATTTATCGATAACTGAGTTATCGGTCAAAATATGATTGCCCAAAAACCTAAAAAATTCCCTACAATATGGGTATTAAACGAAAGGTGAAGGCCGCAGGTTTCATTTGGACATCGACATATTTCGATAAATTTATCGATAACTGAGTTATCGGTCAAAATAGGGTTGCCCGAAAACCTTAAAATTTCCCTACAATATGGGTATCAAACGAAAGGTGAAGGCCCCAGGTTTCATTTGGACTTCGATATATTTCGATTAATTTATCGATAACTGAGTTATCGGTCAAAATATGATTCCCCAAAAACCTAAAAAATTCCCTACAATATGGGTATCAAACGAAAGGCGAAGGCCGCAGGTTTTATTTGGACATCGACATATATCGATAAATTTATCGATAACTGAGTTATCGGTCAAAATGTGGTTGCCCGAAAACCTTAAAATTTCCCTACAATATGGGTATCAAAAGAAAGGGGAAGGCCCCAGGTTTCATTTGGACTTCGATATATTTCGATAAATTTATCAATAACTGAGATATCGATCAAAATATGATTGCCCAAACCCCTTAAAATTTCCCTACAATATGGGTATCAAACGAAAGGTGAAGGCCCCAGGTTTCATTTGGACATCGACATATTTCGATAAATTTATCGATAACTGAGTTATCGGTCAAAATATGATTGCCAAAAACCCTTAAAATTTCCTTACAATATGGGTATCAAACGAAAGTGAAGGCCCCAGGTTTCATTTGGACATCGACATATTTCGATAAATTTAGCGATAACTGAGTTATCGGTAAAAATATGATTGCCCAAAAACCTAAAAAATTCCCTACAATATGGGTATCAAACGAAAGGTGAGGCCGCAGGTTTCATTTGGACATCGACATATTTCGATAACTTTATCGATAACTGAGTTATCGGTCAAAATGTGGTTGCCCGAAAACCTTAAAATTTCCCTACAATATGGGTATCAAGCGAAAGGGGAAGGCCACAGGTTTCATTTGGACTGCGATAAATTTATCGATAACTAAGTTATCGGTCAAAATATGATTGCCCAAAAACCTAAAAAATTCCCTACAATATGGGTATTAAACGAAAGGTGAAGCCCGCAGGTTTCATTTGGACATCGACATATTTCGATAACTTTATCGATAACTGAGTTATCGGTCAAAATGTGGTTGCCCGAAAACCTTAAAATTTCCCTACAATATGGGTATCAAACGAAAGGGGAAGGCCCCAGGTTTCATTTGGACTTCGATATATTTCGATTAATTTATCGATAACTGAGTTATCGATCAAAATATGATTGCCCAAAAACCTAAAAAATTCCCTACAATATGGGTATTAAACGAAAGGTGAAGCCCGCAGGTTTCATTTGGACATCGACATATATCGATAAATTTATCGATAACTGAGTTACCGGTCAAAATGTGGTTGCCCGAAAACCTTAAAATTTCCCTACAGTATGGGTATCAAAAGAAAGGGGAAGGCCCCAGGTTTCATTTGGACTTCGATATATTTCGATAAATTTATTAATAACTGAGTTATCGGTCAAACTATGATTGTCCAAACCCCTTAAAATGTCCCTACAATATGGGTATCAAACGAAAGGTGAAGGCCCCAGGTTTCATTTGGACATCGACATATTTCGATAAATTTATCGATAACTGAGTTATCGGTCAAAATATGATTGCCCAAAAACCTTAAAATTTCCCTATCGTGAGGCAAAGAAGGAAGAGAGACGCCTTTTCAGAAAAAAGAAAAGTGAGGCCGAAAGGCGTGAGTGTGAGGAGCTTGAGATGCTGGCTGACAGGAATGATGCCCGAAAATTCTATGAAAAGATCCGGCGGATGACGGAAGGTTTTAAGACCGGGGCAAGCTCCTGTATGGACAATAATGGCGACCTGGTAACCGACGTACAAAGTGTACTTAAATTATGGAGGGAGCACTTCTCCTCACTGTTAAATTGCGAGGGAGACGTCGAACCCGATACCCCAATCCCTGACGATGGAAAAGTCGTCCCACCACCTGACTATGATGAAGTGAGGATAGCTATATCCCGGCTCAAAAACAACAAAGCGCCTGGAAAAGACGGACTACCCGCCGAGCTGTTCAAAGACGGAGGCGAAGAGCTGGTAAAAAACATGCATCAGCTCTTATGCAGAATATGGTCAGACGAATGCATGCCTCCGGATTGGAATTTAAGTGTGCTTTGCCCAATCCACAAGAAAGGCGATCCCGCTAACCGCACCAACTACCGCAGAATTAGTCTTCTTAATATTGCATATAAGGTCCTTTCTAGCGTGTTGTGTGAAAGACTGAAGCCCATCGTAGACAAACTGATTGGACCTTATCAGTGTGGCTTTAGACCTGGTAAGTCTACCATCGACCAGATTTTCACGATACGCCAAATCCTGGAGAAGACCCATGATACGAGAATCGACACTCACCATCTCTTTGTCGATTTTAAAGCCGCTTTTGACAGCGTAAAAAGGAGTTGCCTGTATGCCGCCATGTCTGAATTTGACTTCCCTGCAAAGCTTATACGGCTTTGTCAAATGACGTTGAGCAATACCAACAGCTCCGTCAGAATCGGGAAGGACCTCTCTGAGCCATTTGAAACCAAACGAGGCTTCAGACAGGGCGACTCCCTTTCATGCAATTTCTTCAATATGATGCTGGAGAAGATAATTCGAGCAGCAGAGCTAAACCGCAATGGTACAATCTTTTACAAGAGCGTGCAATTGCTGGCGTATGCCGATGATATTAATATCATTGGCCTTAACAACCGCGCCGTAAGCGCTGCCTTCTCTGGACTGGATAAGGAAGCGAAAAAAGTGGGTCTTGCCGTGAACGAGGACAAGACGAAGTATTTGCTGTCATCAAAGAAAGAATCGGCGCACCTGCGCCTTGGCAGCCATGTCACTGTTGATATTTACAAATTTGAAACTGTGAGGGACTTCGTCTATTTGGGAACCAGTATCCGAAAATAATATCAGTCTAGAAATCCAGCGGAGAATCACTCTTGCCAACAAGTGCTACTTTGGACTGAGTAGGCAATTGAGAAGTAAAGTCCTCTCTCGAAGAACAAAGATCACGCTCTATAAGTCTCTCATCATACCTGTCCTGATGTATGGCTCAGATTCATGAACAATGTCAAGAGAAGATGAGATGGCCCTTGGAGTATTTGAGAGAAAAGTTCTCCGGAAGATTTATGGTCCTTCCCGTGATGCCAACGGCGAGTATCGAAGGAAATTTAACGATGAGCTGTACGAGCTCTACGCAGATCTGACCATAGTCCAGCGAATTAAAGCCCGCTGGCTGGGCCATGTTATGCGAATGGACAAAGAAGCTCCAGCACAGAAGGTTTTCCTATCTTCACCTGAATTCGGCAGCAGAGGAAGGGGGAGGCCTCGACTGAGATGGAAACAAGAGGTGGAGGATGACTTGAACTCCTTTGGGGTTTCCAATTGGCGTCAGTTATCGATAAAAAGGAATGACTGGCGTGCTTTGATATGCAACGGCCAAAATCGCTTAGGCGGTTGATGATGGGTATCAAACGAAAGGTGAAGGCCGCAGGTTTCATTTGGACATCGACGTATTTCGATAAATTTATCGATAACTGAGTTATCGGTCAAAATGTGGTTGCCCGAAAACCTGAAAATTTCCCTACAATATGGGTATCAAACGAAAGGTTAAGGCCCCAGGTTTCATTTGGGCATCGACATATTTCGATAAATTTATCGATAACTGAGTTATTGTCAAAATGTGAGGCCAAATACCTTAAAATTTCCTAACAATATGGGTATCAAACGAAAGTGGAAGGCCAGAAGTTTCGTTTGGCCTGCTGTATTTTTCGATATATTTATCGATAATTTCATAGGACATTTGACTAAAAAATAAAAAATAAATATAGTTTAAAAAAACTAAAACTCACGCTTTTAGAGAGTATTGAACTAAAAAGTTGAAAATAATGGTCCGCTTTGTGCCATAATTTTCGTATATCAAGCGCTCGACGCTTTTCCCACATAATGCTAGTTTCTTTACTACGCTTTCATTAGCTTTACTTGTACATACATTCATATGTATGTTAGCTTGTTTGTATGTAACTCTACTTCAGTCTACCCAAAAGTGGCATATGACTGTCAGAAAAACCTTGAAATGTGCCTTGAATCTGGGTGTCAAACGATAGGAGGTTGCATTTGGACTTCGATATATTTATCGATAACTAAATTATCGGTCATAATGCCTACAATCTGGGTATCAAACGAAAGGGAATGTCTACAGGTTTCTACTGGACTTTGGAATATTTCGATATATTTATCGATAACTGAATTATCGGTCAAAATGATGTTGTCCAATAATATTCAAAATTGCTTACAATATGGGTATCAAACGAAAGTGGAGGCCCAGAGGTTTCGTTTGCACTGCGGTATATTTCGATATATTTATCAATTACTTCATAACACATTTAACCAAAAAGTAAAAAATAAATATAGTTTAAAAAGCGAAAACACGCGCTTCTAAAGAATATTGCATCAAAAAGGTAAAAATAATTTAAATAAAAACGAAGATTATGGAACAAAGCGGACCACGCTTTTTCCACAATACTACTGTGTAGGGGTTTTAAAATTATTTTCTACTTTTTAGTTCAATACTCTCTAAAAGCGTGAGTTTAAATTTTTTTTAAACTATATTTATTTTATTATATATTTATTGTTTACATTTTTATATTGAAAGTTTTGTGCGCGAATTCATCATAAAATGCCATTTGCTTGTAAAAGAAATATATTCAATGGACATTCAAACAGTTTTCTGCTTCATTTTCGTGTGTTTCCTGTGAAAAAAGCAGTGCGGAAAAATTAAACAGTTTTCATGTAAACAAAAACATGTCAAACAGACTCCATTGGGTGTATGCGTGCACAATTTGTCTCTGTTCTTCCTAGACAACAAATTGCAGGAAAAGTCCGAGAAAATAATAGTGAAAATACTTAGTGTAATATAGCCATAAGTACTTAAACCCCAAATAAAATTTTAACAAGATTTTTTTTTACATAAATTTTCCAATAAAGGCGATACACTCAACTTTTTTTCATCCATATAGAGAGACACGTCTTAATGTACAGATCAGCAATAGATACCCCTATTACGTAAATTGTTGCTTTTGTTCAAGTGCACTTACGTTAAATGATCCTCGTCTCGAGTGTCATCCGCTGTGAAATTAAAGTCGGATATAAAGGACTCAAATGTTTTATTTTCGCATTTTTCTATTATGCCTGCAGACTTCAGCTCCTCATATAGTGATTCAAGTGAACGATCCGCCGTCATATCTTTAACTTTTTTCTTTCTCTTCCCCTTTTTCTTTTTACCTTTACCTTTTTTTTGCCTCGAAGGTTTGTATTTTTTGTTCATGTCCATACAAAGAGCTCTTCGAAGTACTTCATATTCTAAACTGTTTCAAAAAGTGGAGAAAGAATTATCTTACTTAAATTTTTCACATGCTAAGTATATTAATAATACATATATAACAGTACATCAAAATTGAGTTTTTTGGAAATTCCACCGGATTTCTCAACGGTTTCTAAAGCTTTTTGGTGTGTTGCTGAGGTCAGATTTTTCGAGCCACCCTAGGGCTTATCTCCGTATGGTGTTTTGTACAGAGATCAGCTTTAAATTTAAAAAATTTACTGCGGTCAAGGAGCCATAATATAATTTTGGTTTCAATACAAAAAATTGTGGTTTAGTAACTTAATAAAAAAAATTTCAACTACCCATCTCTGAATAAACTGATGGATGGTTTCCAGGATTTTTGACTGTTGCACATTAGGGTGGTTCGAAAACTAAAGTTTTCTTATACTTAGGGACCCTCCAATTTTCTCAGATCTAGCAAAAGAATAATCTATGCAAAATCTCAGCACTGTGAAACATATGGAAGGCGGCGATGTTTAATTTTCATAAATTTCTGAAGTAGAAAACTACAAGGTGTGGAACCGATTAAAATAAAGTTCCGGTTTCGGTTTCGTTCTTCAACATTTATTTCGGCTTCGGTTACGGTTTCGTTCCGGTTTCGGTCTCCAAATAAAACACGAAAACAAAAAAAATTTGGTACTACAAAACTCAAGTACTAGCAAAGAGAATATATCAACAAGAGCCGTCACTCGTTATAAATGCAAGGAAAAATATGGATGCCGGTTTCTTTCAGGGTTTCGGGAATTTTGTTTTCCTCAGTTTTGTAAATTCGACAGCTGGGAAATTTTTGTTTCGGCTCTTGTGTTATTTCAGTTCTCGTCTATTTTCATTTACAGATTTTGTTTTGCAGGAAAAGTATCTAGCGTAAAAGTAACTTTAAGTTGCTTACCAATCAACTAGTGCTGTATATTTACTGTAAATTTTCATATACTCGGACTAACTATTTTTGTTCGACGATGGCCGGAATCCGGACAGTTATGGTTACCTCTGCATGAGATGTCAACCAACTACTAGCTAACTACTTTTCAGCCAAAAGATAAATTAATTTTTTTTTTATAATTTTTATTTATTTACTTTAAATTTTATTTTATCTTTCCATTCCTTTTTTAATTCCTCCATTTTACTCTATGTGTATCAAATTTATTCTCTAGAAACCAGCTACTATTTGTATTTACCCAATACCGAAAAAGCACCTGGAAATTACAAGCTAAAAGACGGAAGCGAACGAAAAATTAAACATATTTTCGGACTCCTCTGCATGACTTGTGGCGTAGTTAGACGTTAGTTATTCCTCAGTGTGCTTAAAATGTCCTATTTCCTACAATTGCCACAAAATAGTTATTTATAAGCTAGATGTTTTTTTGCAATTGACATTTTTTTACTGCAGGGATATTTACATATATCGAAAATACCGAAACGCTGAAAGAAAACGGCATCCATCTTGTTCGTTGCTTTCATAACGAGTTTTGGCTCTTGTTGATATATTCTCTTTGGTACTAGACAAAGAGCTGACAACATACAAAATTGGGTCACTCGAGACAAGGTCAATTTCCACGTTTCCACGGCCGGCAGAACTCCTACTGGAAGATAAAGGCGTGTAAGGGGGAGTGCACACAGTAAAAAATTAAATACTCGTATTACTTTTAATACCAGTCGCTATTGAAATTAAGCCTTTTTGGAATTAAATTTGAGTTTTAATACTAAATAGTATTAAATTAAGACTCTGAAAAATTTTTAATTCCAAATAGTTTTAAAATAATACGAAAATAATACTAAAGCGCTCTCTCTATAGCGCTCTCTCTCATTATAATGTTTTAGGTACTATTTGTTTAAAAACAAAGCCGGAAAAGTATTAAACTAATTACTTTTTAGCATTAAATTAAGTCCGATGGTTTGTTCTTCAGAGCACGAGGTTCGTCGCTATCATTTAGAACAAAGCTGCATAAGTACTCCATGGCTTGATAGTAGACATCTCCGTTCAGCATTCAATAAATTGTGAGTTCGACTCTCGGTGAAGGCAATATAATAAAACTGTGTACATTTTTTTTTTGCCTGAGAGAATCTTCGACTGAATTCCTCTCTTTCTCTTAATTAGACCGAATATGGTAGGTATATAAACACCAAAATGGTATTAAAGTTAGGCTTTTCTTTTTACTGTGTAAAGAACCTTTAACTACCCTTAGAAGTCTACAAGTAAATGAGATATAAGTCTTTAAAATGCTGAATATGATAGCCCAAATATTTGTCTTTACTGTCAAAGAGTTATTTGGCAGTTGCTGAGGAAAATTGGGCTAAGCCCTTTGTTGAGCCAACTGGCGCCAATTGGAGACACCGCATGTTCTCAGATCAGCCTCCACTTAGTGCTGCCTTCGGAGTGGTGGCCTCCCTCTTCCCCTGCTTCCACCGGCGCACAGTGGGACAAACCAAAAAAAATTTTCTCAAAATCAAATTTCCAGCAACGGCTGAAGCTAGACTAACAAGCTGAATTCAATGCGGATACGAGAAAAATCGGAAATTTCAAAAAATTTCAAAACTAAGTATTGAAAAATGTTTTTGAAAAATATCATTTTGCGTTTTTTTGTTGTTTTTTCCTAATAAAAAAAAATTATTGATTCTTTTTCAGAAAAATTCAAATCTATTATAGATTTTGAGATGCTGAACACGAATATGCAAGAAAAGAAGGTCCTGAATGTTCTTAATTATACCATCAAAATTTTACACCTGAATGTTCTTAATTATACCATCAAATAGAAAAGAAGGTCCTAAATGTTCTTAATTATACCATCAAAATTTAACACGCTTTTATTATTAATAAAATTAGGAATGTGTTATATACTGGAAGATTTAATAATTTAGGTGTAAAGTTTTAATGTTAGAAATATATAATTATGTACAATATGGAATTATTTTGTGGCAGACGAAGAAGCCAAATTATCTTTAAAGGTTACAATGAACTTATAAAGTGTTATATTCCTTTACAGTCAATTTATTTTTTACTTTTTAGTTAATTTTATAAATCAATAATAAAAGCTTCTTTTTAAAAAAGTTTTTTTTTCTTTAATTTTATTTTTTACTTTTTAGTTTTAGCAGCAACAGAAACCATAGAATCTTTTACAATAAAGCCGCGTGGTTAATAAAGTTACTTTCGGTTTATCAACAAGAGGCAATAATGTCGCAGCGACATCAATCGGCTGCTAGCAGCAACAGAAACCATAGAATCTTTTACAATAAAGCCGCGTGGTTAATAAAGTTACTTTTGGGATATTGGAATAAAGACTAAACTGAACGATAAATGGGATTTTTGAAATTAAGCTAATTTTTTTATTTACTTATTTAGCGAAGCCTTAACGATGATGAAAATTTGCAAAATCCCTTCTTAACTACAAGTTAGTACAATATCAAAAGCAAAATTTCCTGGAATGAAAACTTTCGAATATCTCTACTCGTGCGCCACCTATCGGAATTATTTTTTTGTTATTTTGCGTGGAGGCAGAAAACTAAACGATGATGAAAATTTCAAGATCCTACCTCAACGGGAAGTTCGTTGAAAAACGAATTAATCGACACTGAAAACAGACCTTCGTAATTCTCAAATAAAGCGACTCACGCGCCACCTAGCGGGTCCAATTTTTTTTTAAACATTTAGAAATTAATTAAGTAACACACACGTAAAATATCAGCCAAATCGGTCCATAATTACGATTTTGAGTTTTTATTACCGCTATCTCAGCCCCACCTAGCGGAATTTTTTTTTTACAAAAATATTTCTTTTCATGGTAGTAACACATATTACGAATTTCAGCTAAATCGGACCATAAATGCGAATTTTGAAAATATAGCGACCCACGCGCCACCTATCGAAATTTTTTTTTTTATAATATTGCATTGTCATCGGGGTTATACATGGGTGCAGAATTTCAGATCAATCGGACACCGGGAAGTGTATCAAATTAAGCTTGCAAGATTTGATTACAGACAGCCGTCAGGTGAAACTAAATAAAAGCTTATAAAAAGTTTTTTTTTCTTTAATTTTATTTCTCATATTACATTAACACTTAATTCTAGCACTTGAATCACGCGAATGAAAACACAATCATTAAAATCTAATAAATTAATTAGAACTGCGTTTCAATAATAATTAGCTGTTTCCTTTTTTCTTCAATTCAGGGCCGCTTGCATAAAAGCCTATAACGACTAACCGGAGTTTAATTGACGTATTTTGTATGGTTAGCTGTCAAGTTAATCACCGATTAGGCTTAATCGGCTTTTATGCAAGCGCCCTTAATAATTCAAAATCAGCAGAGCCAACTTTTTATGCATAATTGCTCAAAAGAGTGAAGGAATTAGCCGAATGTTGCATTCTTCAGCGCCATCTGCATATCAATATATAATGCTCAGTGCCATCTGCATATCAATGGACAATGCTCATAAGAGTAAAGGAATTCGCCGCGTGGTAAGTAAAGGTACTTTTGCAATACACCACGCGGCGAATTCCAATCTTCTTTCTATGGCAATAGGGGAAAACGACTAAACTTGGGTGATGATTGGATTTTTGCAAATAAAGCAATATTTTAGATTTTTTTTTGATAATGCATTGTCAGTAAAACCTGATCGATGGTGAAAATTTCAAAACCCCAGCTCAACGGGGAGTTAGTTCAAAATCGAAAGCAAAATCTCTGTAAATCAAATTTTTCAAATATCTCTACCCATGCGCCACCTATCGGAATTATTTTTTATTATAGTGCATTGGGGTATAAAACTAAGCGATGATGAAAATTTCAAGATCCTACCTCAACAGGAAGTTCGTTGAAAACCGAATTAATCGACACTGAAAACAGACCTTCGTAATTCTCAAATAAAGCGACTCACGCGCCACCTAGCGGGTCCAATTTTTTTTTTACATTTAGAAATTATATAAGTAACACACACGTAAAATATCAGCCAAATCGGTCCATAATTACGATTTTGTGTTTTTATTACCGCTATCTCAGCCCCACCTAGCGGAATTTTTTTTTACAAAAATATTTCTTTTCATGGTAGTAATACATGTTACGAATTTCAGCTAAATCGGACCATAAATGCGAATTTTGAAAATATAGCGACCCACGCGCCACCTATCGAATTTTTTTTTTTATAATATTGCATTGTCATCGGGGTTATACATGGGTGCAGAATTTCAGATCAATCGGACACCGGGAAGTGTATCAAATTTAGCTTGCAAGATTTGATTACAGACAGCCGTCAGGTGAAACTAAATAAAAGCTTATAAAAAATTAAAGAAAAAAAAATTTTTTAAAAATAAGCTTTTATTATTGGTTTATAAAATTAACTAAAAAGTAAAAAATAAATTCACTGTAAAGGAATATAACACTTTATAAGTTCATTGTAACGTTTAAAGATAATTTGGCTTCTTCGTCTGCCACAAAATAATTCCATATTGTACATAATTATATATTTCTAACATTAAAACTTTAAACCTAAATTATTAAATCTACCAGTATATATCACATTCCTAATTTTATTAATAATAAAAGCATGTTAAATTTTGATGGTATAATTAAGAACATTTAGTACCTTCTTTTCTATTTGATGGTATAATTAAGAACATTCAGGACCTTCTTTTCTATTTGATGGTATAATTAAGAACATTCAGGACCTTCTTTTCTTGCTATCGAAATTTAACACGCTTTTATTATTAATAAAATTAGGAATGTGATATATACTGGTAGATTTAATAATTTAGGTGTAAAGTTTTAATGTTAGAAATATATAATTATGTACAATATGGAATTATTTTGTGGCAGACGAAGAAGCCAAATTATCTTTAAACGTTACAATGAACTTATAAAGTGTTATATCCCTTTACAGTGAATTTATTTTTTACTTTTTAGTTAATTTTATAAACCAATAATAAAAGCTTATTTTTAAAAAAGTTTTTTTTTCTTTAATTTTATTTTTTACTTTTTAGTTCAGTTTATCAACAAGAAATATACCTATAAGCTTGTGCTTAGAACATCTTTTTTCTTGAATTTATTTTAAATATAAAATATTGTTTAAATTAGTTATGCAATCTTTACTTAGTTATTTTAACATTCCTCATCCGATCCATTTCTTTTAATGCATCAACATTACACTGCTTCTTTGAAGTCAACTTTGAACAGTCAAGTTCTTCGATTCGATGGACCACCTACTCCAACCTTCTCTTTATTGCGGCAACAGAGAACGTAGAAAATATTTTGTATAAGTAAATTTTGACGTATGGAAAAAGCACGTGCAAAAGGAAATATTCTGTGAATAAATATTCAGTTGACGTGGTTTTCAGCATTTATATTGCTTTATTTTGGTGTTCTCTTATAGCGGCGTCACAATCAATGTTTGCCGCAGCATTATGTATTGACAGATGAGTTGAACGTGGGTATATAGGTAGAGAACGACACATCGCGCATCACGAGCGACATCTGACATGCAAAAGTTGGCAACTTTCAACTTTGTATGCATGAAAAGCATAAGAAGAAGCATTTTACACTTGGCTCTCATATAGTTGATTGTGCCGCTGTTGCTGTGACGCATAAGTTTGCGTTAAATGCATGTACATGCGAAACTTGGATGTCACGCGGCTATTATATTTAAGTGTTTAGATTTGATTACAGACAGCCGTCAGGTGAAACTAAATAAAATAAAAGCTTATAAAAAGTTTTTTTTCTTTAATTTTATTTCTCATATTACATTAACACTTAATTCTAGCACTTGAATCACGCGAATGAAAACACAATCAGTAAAATCTAATAAATTAATTAGAACTGCGTTTCAATAATAATTAGCTGTTTCCTTTTTTCTTCAATTTAATAATTCAAAATCAGCAGAGCCGACTTTTTATGCATAATTGCTCAAAAGAGTGAAGGAATTAGCCGAATGTTGTATTCTTCAGCGCCATCTGCATATCAATATACATATAATGCTTAGTGCCATCTGCATATCAATAGACAATGCTCATAAGAGTAAAGGAATTCACCGCGTGGTAAGTAAAGGTACTTTTGGAATACACCACGAGCAGAATTTCAAAACCCCAGCTCAACGGGGAGTTAGTTCAAAATCGAAGGCAAAATCTCTGTAAATTAAATTTTTCAAATATCTCTACCCATGCGCCACCTATCGGAATTATTTTTTTATTATAGTGCATTGGGGTATAAAACTAAACGATGATGAAAATTTCAAGATCCTACCTCAACGGGAAGTTCGTTGAAAAACGAATTAATCGACACTGAAAACAGACCTTCGTAATTCTCAAATAAAGCGACTCACGCGCCACCTAGCGGGTCCAATTTTTTTTTAACATTTAGAAATTAATTAAGTAACACACACGTAAAATATCAGCCAAATCGGTCCATAATTACGATTTTGAGTTTATATTACCGCTATCTCAGCCCCACCTAGCGGAATTTTTTTTTTTTTAAATATTTCTTTTCATGGTAGTAATACATGTTACGAATTTCAGCTAAATCGGACCATAAATGCGAATTTTGAAAATATAGCGACCCGCGCGCCACCTATCGAATTTTTTTTTTTTATAATATTGCATTGTCATCGGGGTTATACATGGGTGCAGAATTTCAGATCAATCGGACACCGGGAAGTGTATCAAATTTAGCTTGCAAGATTTGTTAACAGACAGCCGTCAGGTGAAACTAAATAAAAGCTTATAATAATAAAAAAAAGCACATATGCTACAGATTTTGAGAGGTTGAGCTGTAATTCTGTCTCATATCAAGTCGCTAAATTTGATATATTTCATTAGATACAACTTTTGTGACTTGAGATGATTCCGGTATTCTATAAGAGAAAGTCACAAGAAATCTACCATAGTCCCTCTCTCGCTCATTTTAAGGTGTGGTGAATACAAAAATTGCATAAATTTTAAGTAACGCATTTGACACTTGCCCTATAGATGTCGATGTAGCCCAGGCGTTAAGCGTCCGGATTATGACGCGGGAGGTCGCAGGTTCAAGTGCCGGTCCGCGAACAGTAAATTTTTATTTTTTTATTTAATTTTTTAATATTTAATTAACTTTTTTAAACATATAAATACTTCTTATTCGTAAATTCACTTTTTTTAATTTTTTAAATTTTTTAACAAATTTTCTTTAATTAATTTAATTTGTTACTTGCCTACAAGCAGATGACAAATTAGTACCTCTTTATTAAGACTAGAGATGTGAGGCAGCTTACTGAATACCAAATTGTATCAAATATGAAATAGTCCACGAAATGTCTCTATTAGTGACTAGATACAGCTTACAGAATTGAGGTATAAGTATCCAAAAACTTGTAAGCATCATTAATATTCAAAACGCTAATGAAGTTTACATGTCTGACGTGCGATTTACGAGTTTATATTAACTGGTCCCTGATGTTTTGTTTTTTTAATTTGGCATTCCTTAAAAAAGTAATTAAAGGGTGATTCAACAAAGCCCGCTGAGTAGAGTAACCTACAACAAAAACACAAGAGCAAAGAAAGCAATGCCAGCAACTCAATGATAACAACAAAAAAAAGAGTATCGACAAAACTCAAGAACAATGACAACAACCCATGAGAGAACCGCACCTACTATCCTGTTATTACAATAATTTCTGCTCTCCTACACTCGATATGTCTATTACTTAAAGATTCCTCCGTTATTTTTCGGTTGATTTTTAGGAAATCTGAGTTTACTCACGTATATTAAATTTAGTTGGTGTGTTGATAACCTTGCGTTCTTAACGTAGCTCTTTTTTCAAATTTTCATTATATAATTTTGTTGTATATGTATATATATATACATATATATGACACCCGGAAAGTTTTATAGTAAATTTTGTCTCAAACGTACGCAAGTCAAAAGTGTAAACACAACTTTTTGAGAAATGGAATTAGCGGATGGACAAAGTGCAAGGCAAATGCGAGGTAGACCGCAAAAACGAGGCAGGTCAGGAGGAAGACGTTTTAATTCCGGGCGAAAGGAAATTGACGGGCGAGAAGTGTCTAGAGCAACTATATACAGGCGTGCGAAAAAATTGAGAGAATCTGGCCAGTATAGCTCTCTATGCCTAGATATAGCAGCTAGAAATGTCCGCTCGCCTACGTCAGATTCCAAAATTAATAAATGTTCGCTCAACCCTCAAAAACATACTGGTGAGTCTGTGTTTGCCTTTTATTTAGAGCACGAATATAGCAAGTCAAGGTACGTAGAGTTGGTTAAGGATTGTCGGTCCAGAAAGAGTCCGATATATCCTAGCTATACTTGGCAGCCATGTCACTGTTGATAGTTACAAATTTGAAACTGTGTGGGACTTCGTCTATTTGGGAACCAGTATCAACACCGAAAATAATATCAGTCTAGAAATCCAGCGGAGAATCACTCTTGCCAACAAGTGCTACTTTGGACTGAGTAGGCAATTGAGAAGTAAAGTCCTCTCTCGAAGAACAAAGATCACGCTCTATAAGTCTCTCATCATACCTGTCCTGATGTATGGCTCAGATTCATGGGCAATGTCAAGAGAAGATGAGATGGCCGATTTATGGTCCTTCCCGCGATGCCAACGGCGAGTATCGAAGGAAATTTAACGATAAGCTGTACGAGCTCTACGCAGATCTGACCATAGTCCAGCGAATTAAAGGCCGAAGACTCCGCTGGCTGGGCCATGTTATGCGAATGGACAAAGAAGCTCCAGCACAGAAGGTTTTCCTATCGTCGCCTGAATTCGGCAGCAGAGGAAGGGGGAGGCCTCGACTGAGATGGAAACAACAGGTGGGGGATGACTTGAACTCCCTTGGGGTTTCCAATTGGCGTCAGTTATCGCTAAAAAGGAATGACTGGCGTGCTTTGATATGCAACGGCCAAAATCGCTTAGGCGGTTAAGCGTCAATAAAAGATGATGATGATGATACTAGTTTAGGAAAAGTTATGTTGCAGTGTCAGCCAGAGAAGTATGAAGAAACAGAAAAACTGGTTTGTGTGCCTCTGCAGAATTAATTGAACAAATCCGTTGAGCGTTTGTGCGAAAGTGTTGCAATAAATTCGGACCAACAAAATTTATATAATTTGCAGTTCGTGGCTACGATGGGATTCGACAGTTCATCTGGGCATTTAAATCCCCAACAATACACTGAGGATCCAGCATATGAAAATTTTGATTCCCATCTATCTTTATTTGTTAGTAGTATTTTGATAATACAGTTAGAAAGCACTGTGGATAGCACTTGCTTGTGGATAAATCCAACCGACCGACCTTTGAGAATCGCTGTGGAAAAGGAAAGCCGTGAAAATATTCTCAAAGAGTATGAGCGCTTAAATGAAGAAATAAAAGGCTTAGTATACCACAAATTCAAAATGAGCAGTGGAAACACTGTAAAAGTTAATTTCAAAATCTCCCAGACGCTTTTTGATGGAAAATGTGTGAATACTATCACTGATAACAAATCGTCAAGTAGATGTCCAATGTGCGGTCGTACCGTACATGAATTTGAAAATCTTAGCAGCGATTTTTCGCCTAAGCCAACATCGCTGAAGTACGGACTCGGACTTTTATATGCCGAGATAAAAGCTCTCGAGCACTTTTTAAATTTATCTTACCGCAAAGTAATTGAAACCTGGGATGTGAGGGAACCTCTCAAAGGTAATGATTAGTTAAAATAAATATTTTTGAAGTTATTAAATTGAGGATATGAAAAAATTAAAATAGTTTAGTTTAAAATGTATTCTCTGCTAACACTAAAACTTTTGGTATTTTCTGTGCTTAGAACAATTCCAACAGCGTAAGGAATCTATAAAGCAAATGATATATGAAAACTTGGGCGTTAGGGTCGATCAAGTGTTACAAGGTCATGGCACAACAAACACAGGAAATGTAGCAAGACGATGCTTTGACAACCCCGAAGTATTCAGTCATGCACTGGAAATTGATTCTCGGCTAGTAAGCAATATTTCTATAATACTGCGTGCATTTAAATGTAAAAAAATATTGAAACTAGATAAGCTAGAAAGCTTTTGCTGGACAACGTATCAGTTATATTACCAACTTTATCCATGGGCTCGCATGAATCCTACTATGCATAAGCTTCTCAGGCACGGTTGTGAGATAGCCAGAGAGTTTCCTCTTCCCATGATTTACTACTCGGAAGATGCAAATGAGTCTTGGCACAAATTATATAGAAAAAATATGATAGACCATTCACGTCAAAACGACAGGACATCACGTTTGAAAGATGTATTTAACAGAGCAATTTATCTCACTGATCCTTTAATATCTCTTATTCTAATAGGAAAACGTATTAAGCTCCATAAAAAGCGACAGATTACGGATGATGTGAAACAGTTTGTTGAAGAAAGGTTAGTTAATCTTAGTCACAAAATCTGGCAGTTCATATACACCTATTGAAACTTACTTAAAAACATTACATATCTTCCTATAATTAGTCATGCCCGCATTTTTTGCAGTTTTAACTAATTATAAATTCAAAACTTTTAAAACTATTAAAAGATATGCACCGTTTTTAAGTAAGCTGGAAATATAAGTACATATTTCTTTTTGATCAATATGAAATATTTCTAGTGAAATTCTCGACGAACCTGACAGTACGGAATCTGGATCTGACTGCGATTGAAAATTGATTGCAACCTAAGCGTTATCTGTCTATAAAATTAAGCGAAATTCAGCAGTTTACATACACATATATGTATACGAGTAATATAAACAAGTAAAAATATAAATTTTTATGAATTCACTTAAATTGTTTTATTCATTTTATTTTGCAGGATATGTCTTCTCATTCATATACATAAGTAAATTATACGAAGAACCTATAACATTCGCTTTGGTGGTGTTCAAAAATAATTTCTCTTCTAACTACTATCTTTTCATATGAGCACTAGTGGTACACCACCATTGTTTCTGCTGTCTATGCAGTTGTTATGGGAATTAGGAGATACAACCTTAGTACTTTAAACAGAACACTTTTTTCTCTACACAGTACAATGCCTAATTACGCCATTTGTGCTTTAAGAGGCTAATCACAAAAAAACTGAAATGGAGTTACACCACTTGTGTCTTAAGGGGCTCATATACATATATCCGAGTTCGACCTCTCAAAATCTGTAGCATATGTGCTTTTTCATAGTTAAAAGACAACAAAAAAATGAAAAAATTTCGTTTTTGAAAAACATTTTTCAACACTTAAGTTTTGAATTTTTTTTTTTTATTTTCGGTTTTTATGCTGTTGGTGGATATTAAAATCAATAAAAAATAAGATATTTATGTGAAAAGAATAATTTATTATCAACGTTAAGCAATTATTTTACTACCTGTTATCAACAGCAAGTTTCGTTCATACGAATTGCACCGGGCACCAAAATGCATGAACTTTGGTGCGATTTAACTTGAAAATTCATGTTGTGACCTAATTTTTTTTTACATATTCGAGTTCAGCTTCTCAAAATCTATAGTAAGTCTAATTTTTTTAATAAAAAAATCATTTATTTCTTTGAAATTAGTGAAAAACGACAAAAAAACGCAAAATGATACTTTTCAAAAACATTTTTCAATACTTACGTTTTGAATTTTTTTTCGATGTTAAGATATTTATGTGAAAAAAATGGTTTATTATCAACTTTAAATAATTGTTTTACCACCTGTAAAGCAATAAATTTTTGTTCATACGAATTGCACCGGGCACCAAAATGCATGAACTTTGGTGCTATTTAACTTGAAAATTCATGTTGTGACCAAATTTTTTTTTGCATACTCGTGTTTAGCATCTCAAAATCTATAATAGCTTTGAATTTTTCTAAAAAAGAATCAATTATTTTTTTTTTATTAGAAAAAAACCACAAAAAAACGCAAAATGATATTTTTCAAAAACATTTTTCAATACTTAGTTTTGAAATTTTTTGAAATTTCCGATTTTTCTCATATCCGCATTGAATTCAGCTTTCCAACGTATTTTGTCTTGTTAGTCTAGCTTCAGCCGTTGCTGAGAAATTTGATTTTGAGAAAATTTTTTTTTGGTTTGTCCCACTGTGCGGCGGGTGCCGATAAGAATACCTTCTGGGCCGGAGCGTCTTCGTTCATTCGCACCACGTGCCTAGCCAGCGAAATCGCTGGGTTTTAATTCGCTGAACTATGTCGACGTCTGCGTAAGGCTCATACAGCCGTCGCCAACTTTTTGGGGTCCATAAATCTTTCGAAGAATTTTTCTCTCGAATACTCCCAAAGCCGCCTCGTCAGATGCTGTCAGTGTCCATGCTTCTGCGCCATATAGCAGGACGGGTACGATAAGTTACTTCACACAGAAAAATTTCATACATTTTTAGTTAACATGAAGCATGTTGAATCTACATGAACAACTCATGTACGTAAAGCCAAAAACAATTTTGGAAAGTCAACACGAACATTTTAACATGAAGCGTATGGTTAAAATATCGTGAAATATTTCTGCATTTGAATTACCATAAATTCGGTTTGATTTAACATGAACAAGTGTTGTTTTCGACCGCCATCTGTTCCCCATCAAAGCTTGTGAACAGAATTTTGTTCTCAAAAGAACAGAAGTTAAATCGTCCGTGTTGCCAGTATTGGTAAGGTAAAATGGAATTTGGTACTTTTCACGTCAAAAGTCCCTTATCGTAAATGAAGAAATATTATTGCTTGTAGCACATTTTAGCCAAGATTGTGTACTTGAATATTACACAATACAAAGATTTTATGCCTTATGCTAACATTTCAACAACAGATTGAAATCTTATACAACTATAAAAATTTTATGAAACATGATTAAATTTTATTTCCTTTTTGCTTTTGCATTATCCTCACTTTTAGAATTTATCCCAAAATGCAGCATTTATTTCTGCATTTACTATACAAAATTTTGACAGCTAAATGCAATTTAGGCTGTGTGTCAACCGGTATTTGTTATTAGTAAAATGAGGTGAACAAATATCCTATTAAAAATTACAAATATTTTCCATTTTGCTGTGCCAAACGAAAAGGTAAATTATGACAGTAGTAAATTTTGACGCACGTGAAAATCAGATGTTTTGTGAATCCATTTTCAATTTACGTGTTTTTCTTGCATTTATATTTATTGCGTATTATTCGCATTTTATTATATTTTAGTGTTTAATAACGCGTATGAATATAAATTTATGTGAAATAATATAAATGTCAACACCACAGCATCCTTGTGCTTACATTACCCTGCAGGAAAAGTATCTAGCGTAAAAGTAACTTTAAGTTGCTTACCAATCAACTAGTGCTGTATATTTACTGTAAATTTTCATATCCTCGGACTAACTATTTTTGTTGGACGATGGCCGGAATCCGTACAGTTATGGTTACCTCTGCATGAGATGTCAACCAACTACTAACTAACTACTTTTCAACCAAAAAATAGCCAAAAGATAAATTCATTTTTTTTTTTTTTTATAATTTTTATTTATTTACTTTTAATTTTATTTTATCTCTTCCATTCCTTTTTTAATTCCCCCATTTTACTCTATGTGTATCAAGTTTATTCTTTAGAAACCAGCTACTATTTGTATTTACCCAATACCCAGTGTGCTTAAAATGCACTATTTCCTACAATTGCCACAAAATAGTTATTTATAAGCTAGATGTTTTTTTGCAATTAACATTTTTTTACTGCAGGGTATTGTTGGCGGAATTTTGTTAGCGACAAGCTAGTAAATTTTGGTGATTTTTAATGAAGAACCGACATATTTAAAAAAAAAATACTGGCAACCCTGCTGCATCTTGTGTTATTTCGAATTTGATCTGCAAGGTATTGCTGTGTTCCTATGAAACATTTTGTAAAGTTTTAATTATATTATTCAAGTGTGAAACTTTTAGCCAAATGTGTGATGAAATAAATTGCATTATGACTCTTTTCGACCAAGAGTCGGATATCTTATTTATTGAGACTCCAGAGGAAATAATGGTCGAACATTTGGTAGAATCGCCAAATGAGCCTGTCGCTAACGCCATACCAATAACGCTAATCAAAAAACACTGTGTGGAGTAGCAGGTGTTGGACTGGCTCACTGTTTGACACATAAATACCATGGAAGCGCTTTCGGATTATGGGTACCGAGGTCAAAACCCGTCGTTTGACACCTATTTGGACATTTTCCGGACTTGTTTTTTGGCAATTGCTTGGACAATTTAGAGAGTTTATAATGAAACCATTTTGTTTTACTTCTTAGATTGGGGCTTAGATAGCGAGAGCTTGTTTCTTTTAAAAGATGCTGACTTGGCTGATATTTTCCCAAGACCAGAAATTGGCCCAAGAATAAAATTCAGGAAGCGGCTTTCACACTGGCGCAAAAACGAAGGAAGTTTCCCTTTTTATACCTTTCATGAACATGAAATGGTATTATAACTTTGGTCCGATGTTTGTAAGTATGAGAGATAGACCCATCAATAAGTATACCGAAATGATCAGGATGACGAGATGAGTTGATTTAGCCATGTCCGTCTGTCTGTCTGTCTGTTTGAACGCAAACTAGTCCCTCTGTTTTTGAGATATTTGGCTGAAATTTTGTATGCGGCCACTATTTTCTAATATAGGAATCATTTGTCGGAACCAGCAAGATCGGACCGATATTACATATAGCTCCCATACAATCGATTGTTCCGATAAACGGATTTTGGGCTATAACTCCTGCAATTAAAGTGGTAGGAACATGAAATTTTGTAAGTACTGCTATTTTTGTATGCGAAATGTCGATGTTGAAAGTCATTGAGATGGGATAAATATTTCACATAGCTCCCATACAATCGATTATTTCGATAAACGGATTTTGGGCTATAACTCCTGTAATTAAACACGTAGGAACGTGAAATTTTGGAGGTAGCGCTATTTTTATATGTGAAATATCGATGTTGAAAATCATCGAGATGGGATAAATATTTCACATAGCCCCCATACAATCGATTGTTCCGATAAACGGATTTTGGGCTATAACTCCTGCAATTAAAGTGGTAGGAACATGAAATTTTGTAAGTACTGCTATTTTTGTATGTGAAATATCGATGTTGAAAATCATCGAGATGGAATAAATATTTCACATAGCCCCCATACAATCGATTGTTCCGATAAACGGATTTTGGTAGATAACTCCTGTAATTATATAGGTAGGAACGTTCAATTTCGTGACTATTGCTATTTTAGAATGTGGAATGTCGACGTTAAAAAATCAATGAGATTGGACCAATATAACACATCGCCCCCATATAATCGATAGTTCCGATAATTTCGGTATGAGCTTAAGTTAAATTCACACAGGCTGTACTGGTATCAAACAGTGAAAATCGTGACGCTTATTCATGAAAGGTATTTAGCCTTCGGCACAGCCGAAGACAGCTTTCCTTACTTGTTTATGTAATATATTTAAAATGTTTTTAAAATGAACTAAAAACTGCAAAATTATTTTTTCTTCTGCCTACATAGATTTTTCACCACGTAGAGCTTGTCCTGAACATTTATGAGTGGGAATTCTTATAGGTATTACAGTACTTGGCAAGATGGAAATCTATAAAAACATTTAGCGCTTGCTATATCGTGAAAAGATGATCTTTTAGGAAAGCTCATATCGGTAGTAAGATTTTTAGAAACTTACAGTGAACCATCTATAGCAGGACGGGTACGATAAGTGACTTATAGAGTGTTGTTTTTGTTCGCCGAGAGAGGACTTTACATACTTCTCAATTGCCTACTCAGGTATTAATGCTGCTTCCTAGGTATACAAAGTCCCTTACTATCTCGAAATTATGCCTGCCAACAGTGGCGTGGTTGCCAAGACGCAGTGCGCTGACTCTTTGCTTGATGGCAGCAGGTACTTCGTTTTACCGTCGTTCACCACCAAAACCATTTTCCGCCTCTTTTTCTAATTTGGAGTACGCAGATGATACGGCGCGGATGTTAAGGCCAATGATGTCGATTCCGTCGGCATACGCATACGCCAAGCCTGGTAATATTCCAGCGGGATTAAGTTTTGCAGCTTGTATTATTTTTTTCCAACATCAAATTAAAGAAATCGCACGATTGGGGTCGCCCTGCCTGAAATCTCGTTTAGTTTCGAACGGCTCGGAGATGCCCTTCCCGATTCTGACTAAACTGGTGGTAATTTTGGTATATGGCAACTCCTTTTCGTGCTGTCGAAGGCGGCTTTAAAATCAACAAAGAGATGGTGTGTCCATCCTTTTCTCACGGTTTTTTTTTAAGATTTGGCATTTTGTAAAAATCTGGTTGATGGTATGTTTACCAGGTCTGAAGCCAATCAGTCGGTTTATGTCAGGATTTAGTCTTTCGCACAATACGCTTGATAGGACCTTATATACGATACTCAAAAGGCTGATTCCACGATAGTTGGCGCAGTTTGTGGAGTCGCCCTTCTTGTGGATTGGGCAGTAAACACTTAGATTCCAATCTTCAGGCATGCATTCATCCGACCATATTCTGCACAAGAGCTGGTGCATGCACCTTATCACCTCCACGCCGCCGTGATATAGCTTTCCGCACCTCGTTATAGTCGGGTTGTGGAACTTCAATTCTATCGTCTTCGATTGTGGTGTCGGGCTCGTCCTCTTCTGTGGATTGTTGCTCTGTTCTTCCATTTGGAAGGGAAGATAAGTGATCCTCCATAACCTAAGTACTCTCTGAATATCTACCAACAGGTAGCCGTTGTCATTTTTAGAGGACTTTCATCATCATCATTTATTGGCGCTTAACCGCCTAAGCGATTTTGGCCGTCGCCTATCAAAGCACGCCAGTCATTCCTTTTTAGCGATAACTGACGCCAATTGGAAACCCCAAGGGAGTTCAAGTCATCCTCCACCTGTTGTTTCCATCTCAGTCGAGGCCTCCCCCTTCCTCTGCTGCCGAATTCGGGTGACGATTGGAAAACCTTCTGGGCTGGAGCTTCTTTGTCCATTCGCATGACGTGACCCAGCCAGCGGAGCCTTTGGGCTTTAATTCGCTGGACTATGGTCAGATCTGCGTAAAGCTCGTACAGCTCATCGTTAAATCTCCTTCGATACTCGCCGTCGGCATCACGGGAAGGACCATAAATCTTCCGGAGAACTTTTCTCTCAAATACTCCAAGGGCCATCTCATCTTCTCTTGACATTGTCCATGAGTCTGAGCCATACATCAGGACAGGTATGATGAGAGACTTATAGAGCGCGATCTTTGTTCTTCGAGAGAGGACTTTACTTCTCAATTGCCTACTCAGTCCAAAGTAGCACTTGTTCGCAAGAGTGATTCTCCGTTGGATTTCTAGACTGATATTATTTTCGGTGTTAATGCTGGTTCCCAAATAGACGAAGTCCCTCACAGTTTCAAATTTGTAACTATCAACAGTGACGTGGCTGCCAAGGCGCAGGTGCGCCGATTCTTTCTTTGATGACAGCAAATACTTCGTCTTGTCCTCGTTGACCGCAAGACCCACTTTTTTCGCTTCTTTATCCAGTCCAGAGAAGGCAGCGCTAACGGCGCGGTTGTTAAGGCCAATGATATCAATATCATCGGCATACGCCAGCAATTGCACGCTCTTGTAAAAGATTGTACCATTGCGGTTTAGCTCTGCTGCTCGAATTATCTTCTCCAGCATCAGGTTGAAGAAATCGCACGAAAGGGAGTCGCCCTGTCTGAAGCCTCGTTTGGTTTCAAATGGCTCAGAGAGGTCCTTCCCGACTCTGACGGAGCTGTTAGTATTGCTCAACGTCATTTGGCAAAGCCGTATAAGCTTTGCAGGGAAGTCAAATTCAGACATGGCGGCATACAGGCAACTCCTTTTTGCGCTGTCAAAAGCGGCTTTGAAATCGACAAAGAGATGGTGTGTGTCGATTCTTTTATCATGGGTCTTCTCCAAGATTTGGCGTATCGTGAAAATCTGGTCGATGGTAGACTTACCAGGTCTAAAGCCACACTGATAAGGTCCAATCAGCTTGTCTACGATGGGCTTCAGTCTTTCACACAATACGCTAGAAAGAACCTTATACGCGATATTAAGAAGGCTGATTCCGCGGTAGTTGGTGCGGTTAGCGGGATCGCCTTTCTTGTGGATTGGGCAGAGCACACTTAAATTCCAATCTGGAGGCATGCACTCGTCTGACCATATTCTGCATAAGAGCTGATGCATGCTTTTTACCAGCTCTTCGCCTCCGTGTTTGAACAGCTCGGCGGGCAGTCCGTCTTTTCCAGGCGCTTTGTTGTTTTTCAGCCGGGATATAGCTATCCTCACTTCATCATAGTCAGGTGGTGGGACGACTTTTCCATCGTCAGGGATTGGGGTATCGGGTTCGACGTCTCCCTCGCAATTTAGCAGTGAGGAGAAGTGCTCCCTCCATAATTTAAGTACACTCTGTACGTCGGTTACCAGGTCGCCATTATTGTCCTTACAGGAACTTGCCCCGGTCTTAAAACCTTCCGTCATCCGCCGGATCTTTTCATAGAATTTTCGGGCATCATTCCTGTCAGCCAGCATCTCAAGCTCCTCACACTCACGCCTTTCGGCCTCACGTTTCTTTTTTCTGAAAAGGCGTCTCTCTTCCTTCTTTGCCTCACGATAGCGTTGCCATACACTGCGGGTTGCGCCCGTTCGCAACGTCTCCCTGTAGGCAGCGTCCTTTTTGTCCGAGGCAGTGCTGCATTCCTCATCGTACCAGTTGTTTTTGCGGGCTCGCTGGAACCCTATAGTGGCCTCAGCGGCGGTACGTAATGAGTGAGAGATATGCTTCCATTGCTCGGTTGCATCGTTAGGTCGAGGATTGCTCTCCGATAGCAGGTGTGAGAGTCGAGTGGAGAAATTGTCAGCTGTCTGTGTCGTGCGCAGCTTCTCGACGTCAAACTTTCCTTCCGTTACTGTGCGCACTTTCTTTGCTACACAGAGGCGTGTGCGTATCTTGGCTGCAACAAGATAATGGTCCGAGTCGATATTGGGACCACGAAGGGTACGCACGTCCAGAACGGTGGAGCTATGTCTGCCGTCGATCATGACATGATCAATCTGGTTTCTTGTTCTTTGATCAGGAGACAGCCATGTGGCTTGGTGTATTCGTTTATGCTGGAACCTGGTACTACTGATGACCATATTGCGAGCAGCAGCGAAATCAATCAACCTAGTGCCGTTGGGGGATGTTATATCATGGAGACTAAATTTTCCAACTGTTGGACCAAAGACTCCTTCCTTGCCCACCTTCGCATTAAAGTCGCCGAGCACGATTTTGATATCATGTTGGGGGCAGCGATCATAAGTCTGTTCAAGTTTATCGTAGAAGGAGTCCTTCTCTGCGCCGTGCGTCTCCTCAGTCGGCGCATAGGCGCAGATAAATGTTATGTTGAAAAATTTCGCTTTGATGCGGATCGCAGCGAGACGCTCGTCCACGGGGGTGAACGCTAGTACTTGGCGGCGAAGTCTCTTTCCCACCACGAATCCTACACCACGCGCTTTGCCGCGTGTCTGGCCACTGTAGTATACGTCACAAGGTCCGATGGTCGTCTTTCCTTGTCCCGTCCATCGCATTTCCTGCAGGGCGGTGATGTCAGCCTTTGCGTTAACGAGGACATCAACCAGTCGGGCAGCGGTACCGTCCCTTGAAAGGGTCCGGACATTCCCGGTACATGCCCTAATATCAAAATCATTATGCCTTATTCGTTTTGCCGGGTCGTCAACATTAAAGGGGGTTCTCATCCGAGGCTTTAATTTATTTTTCATTGGACTAAATTTTTTACGTGGCGGGTCCCAAACCCAGCGCACAACCCGTTTCGGGGTTTTTGGAAAATATTTACACATTTATATAGCAAGCCGCTTGCTTCAAGACAGACGCCCGCTTGCAGCCGCACCTCATGGTGAACAGACGCTGCGCAAAAACCTCGGTGAGCCCTTAAACCAAGTATGTCAGAGTGGCCCCACCGGGGCTCCCTCTCTTTCTGCCGCGAGCCTAGGTAGCTCCCGTTGCCCAGAGTGCACGAACGAGGACGCAAGAGTCGGGATTGAGCAAGGTCACTTAGCAACCACACTCCATTACACTTACAGGACTTTACCCCGGGTTTAAAACTTTCAGTCATTCGTCGAATTTTTTGATAAAATTTTCGGACGTTGCTTCTGCTGGTTAGAATTTCAAGCTCTTCGATTTCACACTTTTCCGCTTCCCTTTCCTTCGCCCGGAAAAACCGTCTCGCTTCCCTCTTCATCTCGCGGTAGTGTTCACACACGCTCCTCGTTGCATTCGCTTTTAACGCGTCGTCCTTTCTTTTCACTGCGTCTTTGCACTCTCTATCATCGTACCAGCTGTTTTTCTGCACTTGCCGGAATCCAATTACTTCTTCGGCTGCGGTACGAAGTACTCCGGAGATATGTACCCACTGCTCGTGCACTCCGGTCGGGTGAATTGTGCTCTCAGAGAGCAGGTATGCGAGTTGTTCTGCGAAATCATTGGCTGCCTGTTGTGACTGCAGTTTTTCGACGTCCAGCTTTATTTGCGTTTTTTGTGGTGCCTCTTTTGTTGTACTTAGGCGGATACGAATCTTGGCTGCTACGTCCATAACGCCGTCCGTCTATCACAAAGTGATCGATCTGGTTGCGGGTTTGCCGATCTGCCGATAGCCATATTGCGTGATGGATCTTTTTATGCTTGAACCTGGTGCTGTATACGACCATGTTTCGTGCACCGGCGAAGTCAATCAGTCTGTATCCATTTGGCCAAGTCTCACCATGAAGGCCGAACTTTCCGACAGTGGAGCCAAATACACCCTCTTTGCCCACCCTGGCGTTAAAGTCGCCAAGCACGACTTTGATATCATAACGGGGGCAGCGCTCATAAGTTTCTTCTAATTTCGCCTAGAAAGCATCTTTTGCACGCAAATGAACGATATAGTGAAAAATAGTAGTTTTATTCGGATTGTGGTGAGACGCTCATTCGCGGCTGTGAATGATACTACATGCTTCACAAGTCTCTTTTTTTCATAATAATCATTTTGACTGGAAAATGGAAATAACTTAGCTAAAGTTGATTTTGTTACTAGTGCAGACGCGAGCCAAATTTATCAAAGCCTCAGGAGAAACAAATAAAAATAAATAAATTATCTGAAAGCTTGAAAGCTTAAGTAAATTGTAGAGCAGACGCCAACCAAATTTAAATATTAAAAATTTAATTTTAAAAATATCCAAATTTTGTTAGTAGTGCAGACGTGAACCAAATTTATCAAAGCCTAGAGAAAAACCAATAAAATTAATAATAAATTGTCCGAAAGCTTGAAAGCTGAATAAATTGTCTTTTGAAAGAACATTAAAAAATGTTTCGAGGTTCATTACAAAAAAGGTATAATTTTAAAGGAGAAAGGTCAAGCTTTAAATTAAAATTTAAAAAAATATTAAAAATGTCTAAATTTTGTTGCTAGTGCAGACGCGAACAAAATTTAAATAATAAAAATTTAATATTAAAAATGTCCAAATTTTGTTACTAGTGCAGACGCGAACCAAATTTATTTATTTATTGAAAGAACATTAAACATTTTTCGAGGTCCATACACAAAAGGTATAATTTTAAAGGAGAAAGATCAAGCCTTAAATTAAAATTAAAAAAAAATATTAAAAATGTCCAAATTTTATTACTAGTGCAGACGCGCACCAAATTTAAATATTAAAAATGTCCAAATTTTGTTACTAGTGCAGACGTGAACCAAATTTGCCAAAGCCTAGAGAAAATCCAATAAAAATAAATAAATTGTCCGAAAGCTTGAAGCTTAAATAAATTGTATTTTGAAAGAACATTAAAAATATTTCGAGGTCCATTACAAAAAAGGTATAATTTTAAAGGAGAAAGGTCAAGCTTTAAAATAAAATTAAAAAAAAAAATATTGAAATGTAAGCCAATTACTCTGTGCTGGTTGCGTTTATGATTATGGGTAGCTCATGAGTGTTTAAACACTGACAGTGGATGTTTGAAATTCTTAATAAACACTGTAAGCAGCAGACATCCAGGGGGGTCACTCTGTATTGCGATTCGAAAGTCAATGCGATTCGAAAATGAAATGCGATGCGACAAGCAAAAGCTACTCTGTATTGCTATAGCATTGCTATTCTGCGGTGTTTGGTTATTTTCTTGTTTGGGTTGGCATCACTGTTGTAAAATTAACCGGAAGTTGACAATTTTCATTGCATACTTCGAGGCTTATCCTCTGCTTGTACCTGCTTCTACCCGTTCCCAACTCATTCTTATGCTTGTACCCTACCATTTTCTTTCATTTAGCGCCCAACTGTATACTATACAAACAGATGATGTACTTGCAAAAAATGTTTATGTGTATTGAAATATATGTACGTACAACACTCTGTATCGCGAAAGCGAGTGTCAATTGCTTTGTACATTCGGATTTGTCTTCCTACAACAAAACGCAGTCGCACCGCTATCGCATCGCTGAAAAATTTGGAATGAATTAAAATGTTTAAACATATTCTTATAAATTATTGCAGAGCTATTAATATACTTAACTTTCTTATCGAAAAACATGATTATTTTGGCACTTATTTCGCAAAATTAATTCAAAAAAATGTTATATTTTGAAAAATATTGATGTAGTTTAACTTTTAAATTTGGAATTTACAAAATAATTACCAAAAATTTGTAAGAAAACTTCAAGTAAACTAATAAAATTAAGTTTATACGGATGATTTTTGCATATGCACATGTACGCAATTCGAGAGGGAAAAAATGAATTCGAAAGGGTAAAAGCAAATCCGAAAATGTCAATTTCCGTTGCGATAGTTGAGTTACAGAGTGTCGATAAGGCAAATGCGAAAAAAATGTCATTCGCATCGCAATACAGAGTGACCCCCCAGGTCTTCAGCTCTGTCATATCAATGCCCGTAGTTTTAACATACCAAAGGTTGACTATATGAACTTCATATTGCAGGATTCAAACATTGATATAGTTTGCGTGACAGAGACTTGGTTGAGAGAAGATATTGGGAATAATTTGTACGAACTGCACGGTTACAAGTTGACTCGTAATGATAGGAAAACTGGCGCTAGAGGTGGAGGTGTTCCAATATATTGCAAAACAAATATTCCTCAAAAAATCATTATCAAGTCGAGTACGTAATTATGGAAGTCGGCAGTAGTTACAACAAATGTCTAATTGTATGTGTATTAGGGTGATTCAAATAAAAAAAATTTGGTTATTTTTTCGGTCTTACCTCCTGAAACTTTAGGTATTAACGAGAAAATAAGCCTTGCCAAAAATTAGCGCTCTAACTAAACTTGAAAGAAAATTCACTTTGAAAAAAAATACCATTTTTCCCCATACAAAATGTATGGGAAAGGTCGAAAAAAAATAGCCACCCCTAAGGGTTAAGTTAGAGCGCTAATTTTTTGCAAGGCTTATTTTCTCATCAATACCTAACTTTTTAGGGGGTAAGACCTAGTCGACATTTTTTTTGAATCACCCTAATGTGTATACAACCCTAGTAAATTATTTGAGTTGGATACTTTGTTTTCGCACCTGGCCCAACTTTCTTACGCATATGAACATATCTTACTCTGGGGTGACTTAAATATAAATAGCCTCCACAACGATTCTCGTTCGCAAAAGTTAATGGATAACTTAATTTCCATTGGCTTAGATGTTACACGGAGGGAAATCTATGGATCGAACATCCATAATTATTGATATCACATTAAATAAAAATTGATATTTCTCTCCCATCAATGAATATGGATGTTTCATCAATGCTTTTTTGATAAATCACTATTGAAATGGCATCCATATAAACTATTGATAAATTCTAAATAGTTTAAAAAAACAAAATTTTATATAATTTGACATCTGGTATCAGTGAGACTCGAACCATGCTCCTCTGGCACGTTAGCCCAGTATTCTACCATTCGGCTACGGCATATTATACAATTTTTAGAAAAATGTTCAATCATAAGAAATTCAAAAAATTTTGAATTAAAAAAAAACCGCTCCAACAAGTTGTAATATTGTTAGAAAATCCATAGTAAAAATTGTTGAACTATTATGATTATGCGTCCCAGAAAAATTTACATTTCGTCCATATATATTAATACGCTGTCTCTACCATTATTACTATGAAGTAAATATGGATATGGATATACCGACAATAGAAATTCATATCACGATAGATATTGACATGCCGTTCAAATATATTAGTATTCTATCCATAAATATAAAAAAAAGTACATCATATCGAAATGGTTGGCATGTCATTTTACTTTATATTGGGACCAAATAATATTTGATAACTCGCTCATTCTGAATGAATATTGCATTAAACTCGGCGCTATCAATAGTGATATTGTCACAACATTCAATGCTTTTCTCTCAGTGTACTAATAAATTTCCCACACGTTTTTCACCTAATTGTAGACCCATATTGCTCGACTTAATATGCACATCAAACCCCTCCGATGTTATTCATTATGACCAATTCTCGCTCGTTGGAGTATCTGGCCATGAAAAGCTCTTCATATCTTATAACATGGACCTGATACGGCTGATACATTAGCGCAAATTCCGAGTTAACTGCGCTTTTGGGAGTTAACTTGAGCATAATCTTCATTATAAACTCCCAAAAATTAAGAAGATTTGAGCAGTTTTAAAAAATTTGCACTGGCAACACTCTGTACATAAATAGACAACAACACCAAGAAACACTAGGAAATTAAGGGTATCTGACAGATAGGCGTCGCGCTGGTTTCTAAGATCGGACTTTCGACAACTAGATGCCGCTCAGGTAGGTAAGAATATAGTGCAATAACAACCAAAGTAGTAATTCTCATTGCTGTTAATCTTCATTTTTGTGTGTATCAGGGTAAAATTTGGATCTGATTAAAGAAGATTTATTGGAGATAATCTCCGTGTGTGTATCCATAGCATTAGCTGCAAAACCACCACGCAATTTTACTATCGAGATTTCAAGTCAGTTAATCTTCCGGAGCTTGAATATGAGTCTAGTAGTTTGTATTGGAACAGTGTATGGTACTTTCCTGATATAAATCAGAAGCTTAAATTTCTGCTTGAGCAAACATCATAGTTATATGATAAATATATTCCTATCAAAGAAATTAGAGTACAAAAAAAGAAGCAACCGTGGTTCACTAAAGAAGTGATTGCAGCTATAAGAGCGCGTAATAAATTGTATAGCCGATGGAAGCGAGATAAGACAGACATTGCCTGGGAGCTTTATCGTCAAGCTAGAAATCATTCCACGTTACTAGTAAGAATCTCGAACAGACAGTTCTACCAAGCCACGCTCGATGCTAATCTGCCAGTCAAAAGTCTGTGGAAAAATCTAAAATCGCTTGGTATTGGAGGAAAAATTAAATCAGCATGTGACTTGGACCCTGATTGTATAAATGATTACTTTTTACAGTCGTGTAATTTCCAAAATAACGGAAACTTTACGATAGATGAAAGTTTAGTATGTAACCCAGCAAACTTATTTCAATTTAATACAGTTACAGAGGACGATGTAATAAGAACTTCAATTAAATCGAATGCAGTCGGGGATGATGGTATCAGCCTCAAGTTTTTGAAACTGATTATTCAGAGCATAGCTCCTGCGTTGACTCACATCATTATTTTTTCCATAACTACTTCCACCTTTCCCAACTCTTGGAAGATAGCCAAAGTCATACCAGTCGCCAAGAAACCGTCCGCCACTCTGTCAACAGATTTTCGTCCGATAAGCTTATTGCCAGTATTGTCAAAAATCTGGGAGAAATAAATGGCTGCACAAATTATGAGTTATCTTAATACCAACAGCTTACTTAGTGACAATCAGTCTGGATACAGAGCTTCCCATAGCTGTAATACTGCTCTGCTAAAAATTATTGAGCAAATCCGTCCAGCTTATGACAGGGGTGATTTAACTGTACTGGCACTTTTGGATTTCTCCAAGGCTTTCGACACGGCAGATCACTCTATTCTCTTACTAAAACTAAATAAATACTTTGGTTTCTCTAGCAGTGCTGTGATATTGCTAGAAAATTATCTACGTAACAGGTGGCAGAAAGTAGTGGTCGGTAACATATGCTCTGAAATGAAGCGAGATGATTCTGGGGTAGAGCAGACGCCAACCAAATTTAAATATTAAAAATTTAATATTAAAAATATCCAAATTTTGTTAGTAGTGCAGACGTGAACCAAATTTATCAAAGCCTAGAGAAAAACCAATAAAATTAATAATAAATTGTCCGAAAGCTTGAAAGCTGAATAAATTGTCTTTTGAAAGAACATTAAAAAATTTTCGAGGTCCATTACAAAAAAGCTATAATTTTAAAGGAGAAAGATCAAGCTTTAAATTAAAATTAAAAAAAAATATTAAAAATGTCCAAATTTGTTTACTAGTGCAGACGCGAACCAAATGAATCAAAGCCTAGAGAAAAAAATAAATAAAGCAGAAGGTATTCATATCGGCACCCGCCGATGGAAGTAGAGGAAGAGGGAGACCACCACTCCCATGGCAAGACCAAGACGAGGCAGATCTGAAAACACGCGGTGTCTACAATTGGCGCGAGTTGGCTCAACAAAAAACCGACTGGCGTAACATGTTGGACGGCCAAAATCGCCTAGGCGGTTAGAGGCTATTTTAAGTAAGTAAGTAAATTATGAGCTACTAACCGCATATACTCATCTACCAAGGCTCTTAGCTCTTGATGTATTATTGCGAGCTCTCCCTCTGTCACCCATGCCTTGATTGCTTCATGGTTTTTATTTAGGTATTCGTCAATTGCTCTCCAATCAATAGAATATTGTTTCATGGTTTTTTCAATGTTTACTGAAATGGAAAAAAATGTTAATTAATATTAAATATGTATGTACACTGATAAAAATAATTGTCCTAAAATTGAGGAAACGTACTACTTGGCTTAAAAAAAAAAATTTCCTATTTGTAAGGAAAAAACTCTGTTTTAGGGACAAATCTACTTAATTTAAAAGAACATTTCTACTTGCCATAAGTAAATCAATGTACTCATTTCAGTATTAAAGACATTTTTACTAGTTTCAATCAATTTACAAGTTTATTAAGTATAAAACTGTCCTTAAGTTCAAAATAAGTAAATATTTCCTTATGCTGAAGACATTTTTTCCAGTTATATCAAGGCAGTGTTTAACTTAATTTAGGACCATATTTACTTATTTTCGCTGTCGCCGCAAAAAACGTTCTGCCCGCGTAATTTTTAAGGAATTTTATTACATATTAAGTATACAACTATCCTAAAAATTAAAAATAAGTCAATATTTCCTTATGTTGGGAGGCAACGTGAGTAAGAGTGGTGAAATTCCATAAACAGAACAAAGGTGTAATTAGACGCTGTCAAGCGTAAGTATTCAATAGCTTCATGGTAGACATCTGAGTTTACCATTCGAAAAGTTGTGAGTTCGATTCCCGTTGAAGGCAATATAAGAACTGTGTAAAATAAATTTTTTTTTTTAATTTAAAATTACTTAACTACCATTTAAGTACAAGCCCTACTTAAAAGTAAATTTAAGTATAACAACTTCTTTCTTTTAAGGCAGTGCGGCCTTGGTGCAATATTGTTCCCTTCATTTACGTGAATTTGTATGGAGGTTTCCTTACTTTTAGGAAATCATTTTTATCAGTGTATGTAGCATTGCCGTAGGACCTAGTCACTAGGTATATAAAATTACTATTATTATTAAATGATAGGTTCGTTTGTACCCTGCAAAAATTGAGTGCAAACAAGTAAGGAAGTCTAAGTTCGGGTAAACCGAACATTAAGTACCCAGCGGTAATTTTCATGATTCTCGAAATTTTCAATTTCGGAAGTGGGTGTGGTTGGAAAGTGATGTCGTCCAATTACATCAAGTATAGTATACCTGGGAGATTTTTTAATTATAGAGGAAAATTTTTTACCTATAATTTAATAATGAAATTCCTTTAAATATAGTAACTTTAAAAAGAGTCGGTAGTACCTCTATTCAAAATGATAGTTGCGATATTATAGTTATGTATGTACATTCACTTGTGCCTATATTGAAATTATATACGATTATAACTATTCGAAAATTAAATGAAAAATTATATAGTAAATGAATAACTATTTTAAAGAAATTCTGCGGGTATCTTCTGCAAATCGATCCAAAACTTCCTCTTCAATTTGGTGCATATTCTCTTTCACATATTTTCGATGTACGCTTAATGAGCACAGACCTAAGAATTAGTTTTTTTAATTAATATACAATATTACGAGTATTCATAATCAAAATAAATTCAACTTAACATAATTTGCAGGGCGAAATTTATCGCACATCTGTTAGTTTTTTAAAGTCGGTTTTATTTTAACATTGACTACCCTCCAATACATTAATATATGCAGAGAAGTTAAACCATTACTTATTATTCCACTTTAGAAAAAATCACACGGTGCATATGTGACAAGAAATAATAGTCTTTTGATTCTAAATCGTCGCTCCCAACGAAGACTAGAATGTTTCGTTATTCGTATGGAAGACTAACATGTTTCAGCCTAAGTTTTTTATTAGAACTTCTAGCGAAACATGCTAGTCTTCCATGGGACCAACGATATAATCTTAATAAAACCAACCATTCAAGCGTGCTTCAGATATCGTTGACCGCATCCAAGTTTTCAATCGTCTGAGAGTGCTAAAAGTTCTTTCAATGGAACAGGTTGTACACGGCAGTGAAAGGAATATTGAGAGAGCTTTGACAATTGCTGGGTACAGGAAACCAGCCTCCTGGATCAAATCTTTTATTTTGATGACTTTCATAGCTTCTTTTGTCATATCTTTTTTTGTTTCCAACTAAAATACCAAAGTTCCGCTTGTACTTCCAAGTTTGGAACATCGTAATACGCTGATATTAGTGTCATTTGTTCCTTTATTTGCTTAAGTGAAATTTCCAAAAGGCTACATGGATGAAGTATGCTTATGGAATAAGCTTCATAGTTGTCTTCGCTAAATTGATCCCGTATTTGGATTCGCTTTCTGTCTCATTACAAACTAAAGACCGCTTCCAATACTCTTCTTCACTTGTGGAGGGTGGGTTGGCTCTGTGCTGTTGCAAGTTTACGATACTGGGTGCTTTTAGGCCCACATCCATAGAATCCGCAATTTCCTTCGCCTCTGTCAATAGCTCCATGATTATGTCGGAAAAGTGTAACAGAACAACATAATTCGTTACATTACCTCACAACTGCTAAAACTCGTCCAAAAATACGAGTTTTAACCTTGATTTTAATAATCCGAAAAAGGAAATTTTATTTTTTATTTCTGTCAAAAGAAATTTGCAAACAAATTGAATTGTTTTTGAATTTTTTTCTCACTCTTGGAAAGAGTTTCCAAAATTTAGGGGGAGGCAGCTGCCAAAGTAACACTTGTTGGCAAGAGTGATTCTCCGTTGGATTTCTAGACTGATATTATTTTCGGTGTTAATGCTGGTTCCCAAATAGACGAAGTCTCTCACCGTTTCAAACTTGTAGTCATCAATGGTGACTTGGCTGCCAAGGCGCAGGTGCGCCGATTCTTTCTTTGATGACAGCAGATACTTCGTCTTGTCCTCGTTCACCGCAAGACCAACTTTTTTCACTTCTTTATCCAGCCCAGAGAAGGCAGCGCTTACGCCGCGGTTGTTAAGGCCAATGATATCAATATCATCGGCATACGCCAGCAATTGCACGCTCTTGTAAAAGATTGTACCATTGCGGTTTAGCTCAGCAGCTCGAATTATCTTCTCCAGCATCAGGTTGAAGAAATCGCACGAAAGGGAGTCGTCCTGTCTGAAGCCTCGTTTGGTTTCAAATGGCTCAGAGAGGTCCTTCCCGATTCTGACGGAGCTGTTGGTATTGCTCAACGTCATTTGGCAAAGCCGTATAAGCTTTGCAGGGAAGTCAAATTCAGACATGGCGGCATACAGGCAACTCCTTTTTGCGTTGTCAAAAGCGGCTTTAAAATCGACAAAGAGGTGGTGTGTATCGATTCTCTTATCATGGGTCTTCTCTAGGATTTGGCGTATCGTGAAAATCTGGTCGATGGTAGACTTACCAGGTCTAAAGCCACACTGATAAGGTCCAATCAGTTTGTCTACGATGGGCTTCAGTCTTTAACACAATAAGCTAGAAAGAACCTTATATTAGGAAGACTGATTCCGCGGTAGTTGGTGCGGTTAGCGGGATCGCCTTTCTTGTGGATTGGACAGAGCACAATTAAATTCCAATCTGGAGGCATGCACTCGTCTGACCATATTCTGCATAAGAGCTGATGCATGCTTTTTACCAGCTCTTCGCCTCCGTGCGTCTTTGAACAGCTCGGTGGGTAGTCCGTTTTTTCCAGGCTTAAGTACATTCTGTAAGTCGGTTACCAGGTCGACATTACTGTCCTTACAGGAACTTGCCCCGGTCTTTAATCTTGCGCCATCCGCCATCCGCCGGATCTTTTCATAGAATTTTTGGGCATCGTTCCTCTCAGCCAGCATCTCAAGCTCCGCACACTCACGCCTTTCGGCCTCATGTTTCTTTTTTCTGAAAAGGCGTCTCTCTTCCTTCTTCGCCTCACGATAGCGTTGCCATACACTATGGGTTGCGCCCGTTCGCAACGTCTCCCTGTATATAGCGTCCTTTTTGTCCGAGGCTGTGCTGCATTCCTCATCGTACCAGTTGTTCTTGCGGGCTCGCTGAAACCCTATAGTGGCCTCAGCGGTGTTACGTAATGAGTGAGAGATATGCTTCCATTGCTCGGTAACATCGTTAGGTCGAGGATTGCTCTCCGATAGCAGGTGTGAGAGTCGAGTGGAGAAATTATCAGCTGTCTGTGTCGCGCGCAGTTTCTCGACGTCAAACTTTCCTTCTGTTACTGCGCGTTACTGCACGTCTAGAGCGGTGGAGCTGTGTCTGCCGTCGATCATGACATTATCAATCTGGTTTCTTGTTCTTTGATCACGGGACCACCAGGTGGCTTGGTGTATTCGCTTATGCTGGAACCTGGTACTACTGATGACCATATTGAGAACAGCGGGAAAGTCATTCAACCTAGTGCCGTTGGGGGATGTTAAATAGTGGAGACTGAATTTTCCAACTGTAGGGCCAAAGACTCCTTCCTTGCCCACCTTGGCATTAAAGTCGCTGGGGGCAGCGATCATAGGTCTGTTCAAGTTTATCGTAGAAATAGTCCTTCTCTGTGTCGTCCGTCTCCTCAGTCGGCGCATAGGCGCAGATAAATGTTATGTTGAAAAACCTCGCCTTGATGCGGATCGCAGCGAGCCGCTCGTCCATAGGAGTGAACGCTAGTACTTTGGCAGCGACCGATGGTCGTCTTTCCTTGCCCCGTCCATCGAATTTTCTGCAGGGTGGTCAGCCTTTTCGTTCACAAGGATATCAACCATTCGGGCAGCGGTACGCTCCCTAGAAAGGGTCCGGACATTCCCCGTACATGCCCTAATATCCTCGTAGTCCTTTATTCGTTTTGCCGGGTTGTCAACATTAAAGGGGGTTCTCATCCGAGGCTTTGATAAATTTGTTTTCATTGGAATTAAGTTTTTTACGTGGCGGGTCCCAAACCCAGCGCACAACCCGTTCCGGGGTATTTTCAAATATACCTCCCTGAAATGTGGGCGGTGCCACGCCTACTTTAAACAATTTATCAAAAAATTCTAATAGAATGACTAGGGGATTCATTCTACCAAACTATATCATGTTAGCCGTTTCCGTTACCGAACTATGTCAATTTAGGTGATTTTCGAAGCTTTCGATATCGATAGTGGGCGTGGTTGGAGGGCGATTTTATCCAATTCCATCAGGTATACTCCCAACGATACTAGTATGCTTTGTGCCAAATTTCATGGTTCTATCGTTATCAGTTTAAAAGTTACGACCAGTCGAATTTTCAAAAATGCCTTCCTTAAAAGCGGGCGGTGCCACGCCCACTTTAAAAAATGTATGGAAAAATCATAAGAGAATTACCATGGGAGTTGACCTATAAAATATATCATTTTAGCCGTTTCTGTTACCGAATTATGTCAATTTAGGCGATTTTCGAAATTTTCGATATCAAAAGTGGGCACGGTTGTAGGGCGATTTTATACAATTTCATCAGGTATACTCCCAACGATACTAGTATGCTTTATGCCAAATTTCATCATTCTATCGTAATTACTTTAAAAGTTACGACCAAATCGAATTTTCAATTTCCTTAACAGTGGGCGGTGCCACGCCCACTTTAAAAAATGGGGCGTAGTTATCATCCGATTTCGCCTATTTTTAATAGCAACCTGCCTTGGCCAAAAAGTAACCTGTATACAAAATTTCTAAATTTTTAGTTGTTATGTGATTTTCGAAGTTGTCGATATCGACAAAAGAGGCGTGGTTATCATCCGATTTCGCCCATTTTGTTTAGCAAGCTACTTTGGGCAGAAAGTAATCTGGATACCAAATTTGCAAATACCTCAATTTTTACCAGGGACCGTAACTGTTATAAGTTTAATTAAAGAACTCGACATTTGATAATTATTTTCTGATTTTTTTCAATAAAAATCAACAATAATCGTTACACTCAAGTTTTTTTTTTTTGATTAAGCGTAATGATCCCTTTTTGAGTTTTTTTATTTTTTTGATCAAGCGTAAAGTATTTGGTCATAATTTTTGGTTGGTATATTGTCGTCAACATATGTACTCAATTATTTAAACATAGTTTAAGCCATACATATATACATAAATTGGCATGTACGTTGTAAAGGGACATGAAATTAGTACACCATATGTAAATCTTAGGTATCATATTGTAAGAACATTCATCAAATGAAATAAAATTACTGAGGTGCGAAAATCAACAGTTACCTTTTTCACTGAGCGAGATCTGACGATATCACCGACTAAATCTACGGCGACACTCTACGATATGGACGCACCAAGTGAGAAACGAGTTAGACATTTACGTTGATGGCACTAAGCTACAAACTGTCAGACACCCAAAGTTACTGGGGGTGACATTGGATAATACTTCCTCATTTGCTGGTCATGTGTCTGCAATGGTCTCAAAGGTACGAGGTCGCAACACTTGCCGGCAGTACTTGGGAAAAAGACAAGGAAGCGTTGCTGACTACATATAAGGCCATTGGCCGACCAGTCTTTGACTATGCTGAACCCATATGGTCGCCTAACGTGCGTAACACCAACTGGACGAAGTTAAAAGTCTGCCAAAATCCAAACCGACATCTTTTGGACGCAGATCCGCCCCCGAGAGACATAAGGAGTCATCTCCGTAAGCATTTTAACGAGATCCGGAATCATATTACTTTGCCGTTTGATCTGCGGAATCATAAGCGGGCTCTAACCGACATCCACACCGAGTCCGTTGACACTTTGGTGAGATCTCGACCTGTGAACCCTGTTCTAAATAATCTCCCACCCGATATTGCTGAAGAAGAACGCACCTTACCAAGGGAGACAAGAGTCACCATGGCACAGTTTCGTTCTGGATACAGTGTGAGGTTAAACGCTTACTTGTCCAGACTGAATGATACAATTTCAAACACATGCCCTGCATGTGGTAGGAGCCCCCATGATACCCTACATCTCTTCAATTGTCCAATTTAACCTACTCTTCTAACCCCTCTGTCCCTCTGGTCCAATCCTGTTGAAACTGCGCGTTTCCTTGGACTCCCGTTAGAAGAGCTTGATGAAGATCTTCGGAATGATCATACACTCTAGGCAGGGCAATGCATTGTTAACAACAACAACAGGTACTCTTCATTCAATGCCGTATACAGAGCCGGAATAGACTCCGTCCATATTTTGGATATTGTTGACTGCTGTATCCGTAATGGGAATTGCAGAGACATTTGGCTTTCACCTGCATTGAAATGGGCAATATTACAATGGGGTCTATCAGTTGTTCAGACCGTATAGCGATAGGGGTAGCAATAGGGATAGGGGTAGGAAAAGGTATGAGGATAGGGATAGAGGTAGGAAAAGGTATAAGGAAAAGGCATAAGGATAAGCGCAGAAGCGATGATAAGGCAGTGCGTGGAAATAATTACAATTTCCATTACAATTTCCATTTTTTTTTTAAATATTTTTTTAAATTTATTTTGACACTATATAGACAGTTGCCAGAAAATATAACGAAAAAAAGTCAACTTTCAAAAAAAATTTACGAAATATAAACTGACAGTTTTTAATAGTCTATTTATTTTTTAGTTTTGTTTCGTTAGTTTTCTTAACATAGCTTGCCCGCTTGCACTAATATGAAAACTGTATAAGACCGTTTCTTTCGCACAAAAGAAAAAATAAAAACTGGAAAAATAGAAAGAAAAAACTTTGTGTCATATACGTATAAGCGTTTACTCTGATTTTTTTTTTTCAAGTTAAAAACTGTTTAGTAAAAGTACAAAATATTTTTCAAATATGGGTGTTTTTATTTTAATTTATTTATTTATTTATTTTATTTATTTGTTTCTTCGAGTACTTCAATATTTATAAGTTTCACAATTGTTGCTTAGATACTAATATTATTTATTTCAGATACTATTAGAATACAGATTTATTTGAGAATAACAACAGAATTAAAAAGAATAGAATAAAGCGATGGAAAAGATAAAGCAGAGAATAGGTTCACAATTCCTTGATGTCAAACACTCACATGGTTGCAATAAAATTATAAAGTCTTGTCTTGTAGTTAAATCTGGTCAGTCCAGCCTTTACGTGCTCGGGAATTGAATTCCAAGCTCTTATCGCGTTAACGAAAAACAATCTAGACGACGTCAGATACTTTTATTTCGGAATGATAAAGTCGGTGCGACCTTACTGGTGTCAGTCTCTCATGAAGATAGGTTGGCTGTTTCAACACGCTAACTTTGTACAGAAATATACAATTCCTTGCGAGCAGATAGTTTTCAAGCGTACAGCCTAAAATTTTGGTACGCCAAGCCGAAACATGGTCATATCTACCAATTCCGTACACATATCTAGTGGCATTATTGAATGCAACGTTCAATTTATGTAAGGATAAGGAATCAAGTTTACAAGTACATAGTTTACCCGCTTCTGTACAATGTATGTAATAATTCATTGGAACGTATGCAGTTAGCTATGCAGACTAATAGCTGTGGCTAAGAGAATGCTTAGAGATTTCGTTTATTGTTATTTGGCAACAATAACTTTTAACAAACAAACTCGCCATCGTTGTTAGTGGAAACACATGGATATTTAATACATATTATGTATTTATTAAGTCCATATATGTACAAATGAGAGGCTGTTGAACAGTACGGACGTGTTTTGTTTTGTCGCTCTGCTTTATTGCTCTTTTCTTTGATAAATAATAATATAATAACACTCATCTATAATAATTTTTATGTAATACAAATTTATTACAAGCTTAAATAGAAGACAGTTTGTCCAGTGCAAGTACAAAAAACACAAAAAAAAATAAAGTTAATTTGTGCTAAATAAATAAATATCTAACAATTGTGCTATAGACAGTTTAGCAATTTTTTACTACTATTTACTTCTTTGTTCTTTTATTTTACACTAACAATATGCCGTGCTTTTGTGGTCACAGAGTGGAGCGTGCTCACAGCAGTGTGCTATGTGATAAGTGTAAAGAGGTTTTCCACCTGCAGTGTGTTGTTGGGACTTTGGCTGCCGATGTGGACTTTTCTAAAAACTCTGACCAAATATATATTTGTGGTGTGTGTGCTGTTGCTCACAGTGACGATTGTGTGCAAAATGCTGTTGCTGAACAACAACAACAACAACAGCATAAACAGAAAACAAATAGTGCGAATGAAAAAGATCAACATTGCTTATTATTATCTATTCTTGCCGAACTGAAATTTATGCGAGATGAGCAAGCAAGTGCAGTTGAGTGTATACACTCTCTGCAAGCCGATAAAAACCGGTTATTAGACGAACTGGAACTTGTGCGCTCTGAGCTTAAAAATTTGCATAAGCTCTATGATGATGGAGTTGCGGGTGCGCTAGCCTCTTTTTCTTCGGAAGTCATTGAGCTGCGTGGTGGTGTTTGTAAAAAATCAAATGCAAATAACAGAACTAATTTAAAAAAAAAAGTAAGAAAAACAAAACTAAAGCTGATGAACCCAACTCAGCCGACGTTGGTATTGCCAAGAGCTCTGGCCCTGTCTCTGCTGGTATTGACTGCAACCATACCAATGCTGCTACTAGCTCTGCTGACGTACACAGTGGTATAAGCTCGGTAAATGCCGGCGCTGACACCTCCACTGGTTCGGTCGCAGCATCTGCAGTTGTTGATAACGAAATCAATTTTAACACGGATCATAATCACCAGAGTGATATTATTATTAGTGCTGCTAATCACCATGAAAGCATAAATATGCCTGTTAGCTCTAATGCTGTTAATGACCATAATGGTGTGAATGGTAATAACACTGACGGTGATCCTGCTAACAATGTTGACGTTGCTGTAAATTCGGGTATTATTGACCTGAGTCCGGTCGATCCCAGATTAGTGACTGCCGTGCCGCCTCGACGAGCAATATTTGTTTCTCGATTGCATCCAACTTTAACGGGGCCTAATATTGTTAATTATTTTCTGGTTAAGCTTAGTCTTTTAAGTTGTATTAATATTAGCGTACATAAATGTGTTTTTAAGTATGAGAGGGAGTTTTCATCATTTAAAACATCAGTTCCAGAAAAGTATTTTGCTATGGTTCTTGATAAATCTTTTTGGCCTTTACATTCTGTGGTACATTTGCAAGTAATTGCATTTACGGAGACTTGGCTTAAGCCAGACAATTTAAATTCGGAGCTATTTTCCAATGACTTCGTCGATTTTCGGTGTGATCGTCAGTCCAGAGCAGGTGGTGTCCTGATCGCTGTGTCGGCCAGTATTTCTACTGAGTTGCTGGACTTCGACAATACTCTGGATATTGAATTTATAGCCGTTAAGCTCTCGTTCCCAAATTTTCATTTATATATATCTTGTTCGTATATACCACCTCGGTCGGATATACAAGTTTATGCCTGCCATAGTGTAGCTATTCATAATCTGCACTTGCGTGATAATGATCGTTTAGTGGTTCTTGGCGGCTTTAATCTGCCATTCGATAGCTGGATTAACAACGATGATTCTAACTTTTTGACTCCTGTCACTCAGCACGGTTTTGTTGGCTCCCTTATAGATCTGCCTCTAGTTCAGATCAATTATGTGGTAAACTCTAAAAATAAGTTGTTGGACTTAGCTTTTGTTGATAATTCAGTGGATATTGGTCTCAGTCGAATATATGCCTTATCCCTTCCTGAAGATCCCTTGCACCCCACACTTGAGATTGCACTGGATATTTTGCTGCCTACAATTAATTTTTTGGAAGCAAGCTCTCGTTCTCGTTCGAGATGTTTTAATAAGGCGAACTTTGACTTGCTCATCCATATGATAGCTACCCATGATTGGCCTGATCTTTACGCATGTAACGATGTTGAGGCTGCCACATATATTTTTCACAATTACCTCAATGGCTTCATTAATCTTTGCGTTCCTGTTCATTTTATTAAGGCTAAAAGTAGTAAGCCGCGTTGGTTCACAAGACAACTTTCCAACCTTAATAACATTAAATCTAAGCTCTATAAATGTTTTAAAAGATCTGGTTCTTCGGTTGATTTTTCCAAATATTTAGTTGCACGTTCCAACTTCCAGTGCTTGAGTCAATATTGCTACAAGACGCATTTAACTAGATGCAAAATTGAATTTTTTAATAATCCTAAAAAAATTTATGGTTTTGTTAATTCAAAACGAAAATCTTCGGGATTTCCATCTTCTTTGTCTTTGGGAGATAAGAATGCTAGCCATGACCATGATATTGCTGATTTATTTGCCGACTTTTTCAAATCGACCTATTCGACCAGTGCTCAAGTCGGTAGTTATCCGTATAAAATAACTAGTTCTAACTGTATTATTAATCCGGCCATCGACAGTGCCACTGCTTTCCCCAGGGCCTGATGGTATTCCTGGTTGTGTGCTTAAGTTCTGTGAGGTGAATTTGACAGAACCGATCCTAAAGTTATTCAATCGGCGTCATTCCCGTCTACCTGAAAACAGTCATTTATTATACCTCTGCACAAAAAAGGTAGTAGAGCTAACATTGAGAACTATAGAGGAATTGCTAAGCTTTCAGCTATTCCTAAAACCTTGGAGCAAATTATTACCAGTCAACTTCAACATACGTGCATTTCCATATTATCACCTTTTCAGCATGGTTTTGTGAAAAGTAGATCAATAGATGTGATTTATACGGATTTTAGTAAGGCTTTTGATTCAGTAAATCATGAACTTCTGATTCAGAAGCTCGACTTACTGGGGTTTCCGTCGAATTTGGTTATATGGCTCTCAAGTTATCTTTCCAATAGAACTCAAAAGGTGCTGTACAAAAATATGATATCTAAATCAATTAATGTTACCTCTGGTGTGCCTCAAGGAAGTCATTTGGGCCCAATGCTTTTCACTCTTTTTATACCCAGCTGTACTTGTACACAGGGTATTATAACTTTGTTAGGATAACGGTTGGTTGTACAGGTATAAAGGAATCGAGATAGATATAGACTTCCATATATCAATATGATCAGGATCGAAAAAAAATTTGATTGAGCCATGTCCGTCCGTCCGTCCGTCCGTCCGTCTGTCCGTTAACACGATAACTTGAGCAAATAATGAGATATCTTCACCAAATTTGACATGCGTACTTATTTGGGTTCAGAATAGATTGCTATTGAAAATGGGTAAAATCGGACCATAACCACGCCCCTTTTTCGATATCGAAAATTTCGAAAAACGTATAAAATGGGTTAATTCAATATTAGAAGCAGCTACAATGATAAAATTTGCAATATGTATTGATTTAGATGTTCTAAGGCCGATTTTATAAAAATTTTTGAAAAGGGGGCGTGGTACCGCCCACGTATATTTGAAGAAATTTTAAAATTTTGACTCTTAATAACTTCAGAACAGTTTATGCTAGTATAACGAAATTTCGTAGAGGACATACTATTGTTGTGGTAAATTCAGCTATAGAAAATAAACGAAATCGCTTCGCGACCACGCCTACTTTTTCATAAAAGTTATATTGAAAGGAGGTGGAAATATTGAAAAGTCCATATCTAATTAACTGATTTCGCTATAATAATATAATTTGGTACATACATCAACTTTCATATTCTTTACATAATTTTTTCAAAATTTTGGAAAGTGGGCGTGGCACCGCCCACTTATAAGTCAAGCAATTTTTATAACACCATTAACTATACAAAACAAAGAATAACAGCATTTTATGTGCACAGCTGGGTATGTAATGTTCGGTTTCACCCGAACTTAGACTTCCTTACTTGTTATAAATGACTTGCCACAGTGTTTGATTCACTCCCGAGTTCCAATGTATGCAGATGATGTAAAAATTTGTTATTCATTCTTGCCTTGGGACTTAACCCGCTTAAATCTACTTCAGGTTGATTTGGATTCATTTCAACGTTGGTGCACAATTAATGCTTTAGTGTTAAACTGCTCTAAATGTAAGTTTATGACATTTCACCGTGTGAAGCCTGATCTATCATCCTATGTACTTTATGACACTCCTTTGGAGCGTATTTCTACGGTTAACGATTTGGGTGTTCTGTTTGACTCGAAACTGAGCTTTAATTTACATATATTCGCTCTTGGTTTCGTTAAACGCTGGGCTAAAGAGTTTAATGATCCTTATCTTACCAAGGTTCTTTACACTTCGTTGGTCCGTCCAATACTTGAGTACTGCTCGTGCGTGTGGTGCCCAGGATACAATACTCATATAAAGCGTATTGAGTCAGTGCAGAAGCAATTTTTGTTATTTGCTCTACGGGCCTTTAATTGGGATTCAAATCTTCGTCTTCCATCTTACAGAAGTAGGCTTCTTCTTATTGATTTGCCAACTTTGGAAAATCGCAGGATATTGCCTGGGGTTATGTTTCTGCATAAGCTGATTCTCGGCGAAGTTGACTCCTGTGAGCTGCTAAGCCGACTTAACTTTGCGGTTACGGCCAGGGTGTCCAGACACTACGTACCCTTCTACTTACCCCTTTGCCGTCTAAATTTTGCCAAAAGTGATCCTTTGCGTGTTTGCTGCTCGTACTACAATGATTTGTACAAATGTATTAGTATCGAATGTTTGTTTGCTGCCTCAAACAAAGCAATACTTTTAATGTCTGACCTGACATTTTAAATCTTTTTATTATTTGATTCAATTGTTAACTTTTAATTAATTTTATTTTGTATACATATAGTTCTAAGTCACTTTACTTTGTATTTTGTGTTAGTCGACCGTAATTGTTTGTCGACTCTAAATAAATAATAATAATAATAATAATAATAAAAGACTTAAGACTTAGTCGCATTTAAGCATAAAAAGTTGTCATTAGCCCAAGCAGAAACAGCAGACAAATCACTGTTTACTTTAAAACATAAGTCCTCAACCAGCCCAATAAGATCTGATAAGTACAATTGTATATCATCGGCATATGCATGAACATTTGCATGACAGACAGTTCAAGCACCAACGGTTGCCCTTAACGTAAAATATCCTATCTGTCAGGGCCATTCCGAGGAATCTACCAAAATCTCTTAATTTGTGGTCTGTACTATTGCACATCTTGCATGGTGGTTTGGGTCGGAGACGGTTTCCAACGTTCGGAACCGATTGGACAGCAATTTGTCCATATCTTCCCATCTGGGAATCTCGGTTTTATTTTCTATGGTTTGTCCCCATAGAGCCAGAGTGCATTCCGGTAGTCTGGTGGAACATAAGTATGTAATGATTGCATCCCAGTTGGATATGTCAATTTGATGATATGTGAGGGATGAGATGCAATTACACAGTGCTACAGCCATTTTACACTTTTGACGCGACCTAGCAGAGATTGTTCATCTGGTCGAGTTATACACGAAACGTCCATTAAAAAGTTTCTAACACCCCCAAAATGTGGTTTTAAGTCCAAAAAACCGTTTTTTCAGTTTCTTCTTAAAAAATAATTCATTAAAAATCCAATTTTCAACCGATTTTAAAAATCTCAACGTTTTTAGACAGAGTATTGTTGGCACTTTCGAAATATATATAGTGTTTTAATCATTTGAAAAAAGTATGATATGTTTTTTAAGCCAGAAGTTGAAATTTTAGGAAATTTCATCCGGTTTTCAAAATCGACCAAGTGACCAGGAAAATCGTGTTTTAGGGATAAAAATAAGATACTTTGGCCAAGGAACCATACCTCTTAAACGAGCTCTGATGTCCCGACTTTGTACATTTGGCTTTGAGCGTCAAAGTTTGAAAAATCCTACGTTGACCAATTTAGAGTGCCCCAATCGAGTCCAAATGTATCTCCGACCCTCACTTACTTGCCATGCCAGTGGCACAAACCCTGTATCGTTAAAGGAATGGACGGAGAAGGACTCAGGAGTGTATCTTGCTTTGAAGATAAGCGAAGCTAAATAAAGTGACACAGAAATCTCTCTGAAGATTTAATGTATGAAAGTGAATGTGAAAACAGATAAAAAAATATGGACGCAGATTTAATGTATCAATGTGAATTTTAAGCCGCTAGAAATCTGGACGCAGATTTAGTGTATCAAAGTTAAAGGTTAAAAGATATGATCGGAATGCAGATCTAGTGAATAGTTGAAAGTTGAAAATAGATAAAAATCTGGCAATGGATTTAATGTATCCTTAACGCCAATTTGCACGTCTGTGTAAAAACTGCCGAATAGCCAACCAAAGTGAACGCAATTGATTTTATGTTGTAGTGGAAATAATATTTATTAAAGATTGTAAAAAGTACAGTATGTGTATATAAAAAGCGATTTTACAACAAATTAATGGACTGTTGTCGCTATCAATAATGACCACAAGCCACCCAATGCCAGTGCCAAAGGCCCTATTAAATAGAAATTAAATAAATATAAATAAGTGGCAAATGAATTAAGCGGAAATTATTCGAAAGTATTATTGTGAAAATAAATGGGCTTACCTTCGGTGACTTGGCTGCGGGCTTGTCGGCGTACGGGATAAAAGTGATTGATTATAAATGGAAAAATTTACTTCGAACCTAACTCCGAATAATAGCGTTCGCTATTATCCGGAGAGAGAAGCACCGGTAAATATAAAGTGAACTACCCGGCACTAGGGTGTGCCGTAATATTTAGGCCTGTGAATAAAGGAAGATGTTAGAAATGGACGTGGGTTGATTTTAGTGCACATTACTTTTTGAAGGCCGAGCTGTATGATTTTATTGCTGATGGGCCCCGACACCACCAAGCCGAATATGGTGGCTTGTGTCAGGAGGCCACCTACGGTTGACGGTGGTGTGCCGGCAACCATGATACTGGCGTACACGTCTGCGCCTAATGTGAGCCGGACTGGTGAAGACCGGTGGAAATCTGGATCCGCCAGCTTCATATATTGGAATGGCGCTGTTACTGACGGATCCAGTGTTGCTGTCGGACTGAGCCGGGAATATTGGGCCACCACGGTGGCCTGGGTCGTTACTTCTCTATTATTTCCTCGCAAAACTGGAGTGCATTTGGTTACATACTTCGTGCCGAGGCGTTCCAAACCCAGGTCCCTTGCTAGTTTAGCATCGATTACAGACGTTGGAGCGCAAGAATCGATGAGCGCTCGAACAAGGTGGAGCCTCCCTCCTGCTACGATTTGGCCCATCGCCCTTGGGACGAGGGCTACAAAAGATCGCATTATTTTCGTCGCGGAGGAGGCTTCCATGAGACGTCCGGTTCGGAAGCCAGGCGGTGTAGCTTCCTGGCGAGCAATGGTAGTAAGCTTTGCGAGGGCGGTGACTGGGGCGCGTGGTTGGTACGGGGCCGCCCTACCAGAAGAGCGTCGTGACGAGCGGGACGGACGCGATGCCGCTTCGCCAAGGCGCCCCCTGATAGTGCGGTGCGATGGGCGGAAAGGACGAGTCTCCGCGCCATCCCCGTGTTGGATAAGCTGTGGCCTCTCGTGCCGTAGTAGTGGTCGAAAACGTCGTGGCTCCGAGCCGAGATGTTGCGTTGGCATCTGGAGTGCAGTTGGGTCCTCCCTCCGCGCTATGTATTCTTCGGCGACTTCATCTTCCCAGGACATCGTATGCTCCACCACATGGATTGATAAAGCTCCTTCGGAGCTTGCTTCATCGTCGTCGTTATAAGTAAGGGTTGCCTCGTCGATGTGTGAGCCGCGGAATAAAAGTAGTCCGAATGTGCGTTTCAACGGATTCCTAGGGTTTTGATCGTACTTGAGTCCTCGAACTCCAAGAAGTCCTCGTTCAGCCGATGCGGTTTAGGTATACCTTGAAGTATTTTGCTGCAGTTTGATGTCCATTTCCGAAGGGAGAAACCAGCGGACTGTAAGGCATGCGTGATCTCATCGCGAGCTTTAATTGTCGAGACTATACTACGCCCCCTGGAAAGAACGTCATCGACGTACATACTTGTGCGCAGAATGGTTGATGCGATAGGTAACGAGGTCTGTACGTCGTCTGCCAGTTGATGCAGCGTTCGGATCGCGAGATAGGGAGCTCAATTAACTCCGAATGTTACCGTCCTTAATTCGTAGAATGTTATAGGGTCCCCCGGTTTGGTTCGAAAAATTATCCTTTGGAACTTGGTCTGATTAGGTTTGACCCATATCTGACGGTACATCTTTTCGATGTCACTATTGAATACGTATTTGGAGAATCTCCATCTAAGGAGTAGGATGGTTAGGTCGGCCTGTAGTACTGGGCCTGTATGTAGCACGTCGTTAAGACTTGTACCATTGGCAGTGGGACATGATGCATTGAATACCACCCGGACTTTGGTAGTTGTGCTTTCTTCCTTTATGACAGCATGATGAGGCAAGAAATAACAGTCCGTTGATTGAGGTGGTATGATTGAAGGGACTTTTGACATTTGTCCTAATGGTTACTACTCCGTTAGAACTCTATTGTATTCTACCGCTAGTTCCGGTGTCTTAGCTAACCGGGTCTCATTTCTGTAAAATTGCGAGCAAACACCTTTTTGAGAGGGCCCTAAGCAGACGTTGTTGGGAAAATCTTGTTTGAAGGGAAGGGAGACCATGTATTTTCAATCGGAGCATCGTTCTTTTGTATCTTTGAAAAGTTCCTCGCAATAGGCATTGTTTAGACCACCGGTCTAAATATATCGGCCGCCCCTCGTAGCAAACCGTAGTATCTTCCGCGCTATTACTTTTTACTTTTTATCTTTATACCGATAACAGCTCTTACCCCTTCGAATCCTACAAATGTAGGCTTTCGGCGGCGGTACAGAGCTACTATTTATCTAAAGACTCGATCACTTCTTTTCCGAGCATACGAGAGTCATCAGCTGCCAAACCAAGGTAAAGTAAACAATTACATTTTCCATACCATAATTTTTATTGTGCACTTTGTAATTACATCCACTCCATTACATTTCATTTTCACATACAAATTACTTTTAATAAAAACTATTGTACATATTTACATTTGAATACCATTGTTTATATCCTTATTCACTCGCCGCTCTTTTCATTTTCTTTGCATATTATTACGTGCGAGCATCCCGCCATTGCCATTGGTCCATCTCACCGGGAATTTGAACTGGCTTTCTAAACATTAAATACCAAAAATCCACTGCTATCGAGGAAATAATTTAATTACACGAATCACCAAGGAATACAATTTGTCCAAATCCAAGAGTTTAATTATTTTCTCAAGAAAACTTGAACGAGCAAAACGAACGATCAGCCATAATACCAGCGAGTGACACCAACACATACACGTTCGCATAAATACATCCAATACTCACACCACATCACAGCTTACAGTCAGCTCTAATCACATCACATCATATCAACACATCACATCAGCATCACAGCTCACCAATCTGCTTACTACAGTCAATCTGCTCAAAGCATCACATTTCATCACTATACAGTCCATTTGCTCAACAGAGTTTCATCACTCAAGGTACGTGGTTTGTTTTAGTTCATGCACCACTTTTTTTTTGTACGTGCGAAACGTAGTGAACTTTGTGAGTGATTTCCTTTAAAAACAAAGTAAGTGAAAATACCGTGTTCTAGATAGCACACTTTCGCCTTTTGACTATCGGTTAAGTCCCCCACCAGTGGTAAGACTTATCCGACACAGCTCAAGGCAAGCAGTCACTGAATTTTTTTTGTTTTTTTTTATATACACGTATCACTGCACTGAACATCTCTCTGTTCGACCACATACTGTGGAAACTTTCTCCAAATAACTTTAAAATTTCACTTAGTTGATGCTTTTTAAAGAGCGATCCATCACAAAGTTCACATATCAAACATTCCATATATTCATCACAACGTTGGGTGGCTTGTGGGTATAAACACTTAAAGCGTACACAGTCCATAAGTGTCGCTTAATTTAACACATTATTTTGTATCGCTCAAAATTTTAAATAAAATATTATCACTAGTCCACGATTATCTGGACAAATACAACTGCGTTAGTTTTTCTTGGAATTTTTCTTGGAAATTGCACTTTGTTACCTGGTTTGGCTATACAGGGTTCATACTACCCAAAGCACCTTAAATCTTCAAAGATTTAAATCTGTGCCACATACACTTTTTGTTGATACATTAAGTCTTCAGAGACTATCGGTTATCACATACATTTGGAAATACTAAACCTCCAGAGGTTATCCGTTACACAAATACTTTTGAAACATTAAATCTTCAGAGATTTCTATCTGTTTCATATACACAGTTTGTTACACTACATCTTCAAAGATTTAGATCGGTTCACAAACACTTTGAGCACATTAAATCTTCAGAGATTTTATTGGTGCTACACACACCTATTAATACACTAAATCTTCAGAGATTTTTTCGGTTTCACGTTCATTTTAGAGACATTAAATCTTCAGAGATTTTGTTTCTTATACACAAAAAGAAAAACATTAATATACATGTCTAAATAGTTTGTGCAGGTATGTATCCATCGCTGGGTGCCGGCTACCACAGCGAGTGATACATACACATACAAACATATACATTTTACGATACACTTACCTTTTTCCATGTATACTTACCTGCAACTCTCCGACCACGTCCACAATCCTGGGGCTCCTTCCCACGTCCTTGCACCTCACCTGAAAATAAAAGGAAATAGAAAATTTATTAAAATACAATTAAAAAATAAAATTAACAAATTGTACAACTTACCGCGTGTAAATTTTCAATGACATTTATTCATTGAGAGCGCCGTCTTGCGCTGCCACACTACCAATTTTTTTAGTACTAAATCGCGCTACCGGATGCACGGGTACTAAAACCTCCACTTAAGGCCCTATTACAGGAAACGCGTCACTGCATCGCGCGGTATGAAATGTAACCAATTAAAGTCAATACTAGCCTCAGTATAAATCTTTCGGTGTACCAACATAAATAAACACCGAGAACATAATTGAGGAAACAATAGGCTGACCAAAAAAAATAAATAAAATGCGTACCGTCAGCCACGGCTCCGGCAACCATCCGGATTTGGGATGGCGTAGTCCAGAGTCATTTTAATAAGCGCGGCCGAAGGCTGCCAGCTTAGCAAGGTATTTCGGACATAAATACCATGGAGTCTGCCCCATTTTTGGTATCGGATCCGGGTCATTTTCCGGGTTTTTAACCATAACTTCTCCTAATACAAAAAGATAAAATAAGCGCTTCCGGATTCGTGATCCTGAGGCCAAAATCCGTCTTTTGAGCTATCTCCCATAATTGTAGCTAACCTATTAGCAGTTGACCCATAAAGTATACAATACCAATAAAAAATTATATCGTGGCAAATATCGATTTCTGACAGGTACTACCTTCACAGTCGTAATCGTACAACACCGTACACCATTCCCCTAAATTAGTTTCCCCAAATCGTGACACGGTATGGGAAATGTCACCACAATGACGGGGTGAACAGTGTAAATGTACTATTAGCAGCTGCCGTGGAGCATCTGCCTGGGTCTTAACATCACAAGGGTACTCGTTACCATCGATGCGATGTGGCAGCACAAAGCGTGTCAGCTGTTCGCGATCCGTTTGGTGAAACTTAAGGGTGGGTGATTTTAGCCGGAAATCAACGACAGCGCGATCAGCTGGTTACGCGGACCGACTTTAATTATTGAAGTGGCCGCTTCTTATTTGCAGCTATGCACACACATGCAAAAAATGCATTAGCTCAGAGGCGCAAGTGCTAAACTTTAACCATCCAGGCCAATAACAAGTCATTTAGGACTATTGCAAAGGGCGCGCGGTCGATAAAGTTACGGCACATATTAAGTGTCCACGCTTCTATTTCCGGTATCCCTTGGGTGGTAGGAAGTTGTCAAATGACAAACAATACCAGATGGGAAAAATGGGGCCAGAATCCGAATGGTCCTGCCAGATGGGGGTAAATATCCAAACCTACCCAAAATTCACTGAAGTGTAATAATACATTTACACCGCACCCAATTTGGTAAATGAAGGGTAATCGCACATTTACATCGCATAAATTTGGTAAATTAAAAAAAAAAAAAAAAAAAAAAGGGGACAAAATACCAATGTCGAATTAAATCAAGAAAATATCCACGTAAATTCAAAGCCCATAAGTCAAAACCCACGTTAGGGACACAAGGCACCCAACCATCCAAAAATTCACATAAAATAACGGGCTATTAATTTTTAGAATGACTCGTTACACCGCGACACGCGTCAAGACGGAGGGAAGGTCCCGTCCCTTCAGCATCCCGTGCCGCTTATGTGGCAATAACCATGGAATCCGATTTTGCCAAAAATACCGTGGGATGGCGGTTGAAGAGCGGTTACGGGTGGTACTTATCCATAAGTACTGCCCCAACTGCCTATCGCCATTCCACGGTCTAGGAACTTGTCCGAGCAAGTACCGATGCTACCGGTGTAACGAGACACACCACACGACGCTGCACATGGACGACGCCACCACCCGTCCCTCTCCATATATCCGGGAAAACATCGAACAGCTAGAGGACGGCGAGAATTCCGATGACGCCTTGTCCATCGCCATCACAGAAACAACGAAATCCTGGGCAGAACAGGTGGCCGAAGAAGAGGAAGAAGAACAGGCAGCCAGGGCCAATCCGACTCCACAGCTCAGCGGCTCGGAAACACGTTCTTTCCGACCGCTACTACGGCACGAGCTGTGGAGAAGCCACGAACCAGCTCCAGCAGAAAAAAGAGGAAAGGGTGGCTCGGAAACCCGTACTTTCCGACCACTTCCCGGGCCCGGTAAGGTGAACCCTGGTGGCTTGGAAACGCGTCCTTTCCGACCATCTCGCCGTCCCACCGATGTAAGACGGGGTGACGCGGAAACGCGTCCTTTCCGCTCATCACGCCTCACAGCGGGTCGGACAGCACCTTATCCGGCCCATTCCACCGTCAGCGATACCAAAGTAGTACGCCACAGACATCTGCCCGCCACGTTTCGGTCTGGCAGAGCGGCAAATACGCCCACCGACGACATCATATTGCGGTCATTTGTCGCTATTGCCCCCACCGCTTTAGTATCCATTGAAGCCGGAGGCAGACTTCACATTGTGTGTGGCCTGATCGACCCGTGTTCTCCCACGTCGGTCATTGATAGCGAGCTCGCCATTGACCTCGACTTGGAGCGACTTGGGGGAACGCGGCCGATGAGGTGCACGCTGGTCCTACGAGGACAACATGGGGTAAACCGAAGGATCACTACCAGTCGTCGCACGCCATCACCGGTTGACGCCATCGTCGAACATCGATGGCACAGTGGCAAGTCATTTTCAGTTCATGAAACTGGCGGACCCTGAATTTTTCCGCGCCTCGCCAGTGCGCCTCGTGTTAGGCGCCGACGTCTACGCCAACATCATGTTGAACGCCACACCGCCATCTCAAATCAACGGATTACTAGCCCAGGCCCCAATTTTCGGCCTAACAATATCTGGTTCCTACCAGCAATAAAATTTCCCAAATTATCCTCTACACACAATGGAGAAAATTCGAAACACTAATAGTAAGGTGCAATGAACTAGGCATAACCACGTCCATATTTTAATCTTTCCTTTTCATCCACAACAGGACCATTGTAGCAGCTAGCATGGAGAGCCTATGGGGCCATAGCCATTTCCATTCACCATTCATAGAGTCGTCGTGTTAGATTAAGCCTTAGATTGGAGCGGTTGCTGGTGACTCCTACTTTTCTTTTAGCGTTGCTTGTCGCAAGGGGGCCGGCATGTTTAGACCACCGGTCTAAATATATCGGCCGCCCCTCGTAGCAAACCGTAGTATCTTCCGCGCTATTACTTTTTACTTTTTATCTTTATACCGATAACAGCTCTTACCCCTTCGAATCCTACAAATGTAGGCTTTCGGCGGCGGTACAGAGCTACTATTTATCTAAAGACTCGATCACTTCTTTTCCGAGCATACGAGAGTCATCAGCTGCCAAACCAAGGTAAAGTAAACAATTACATTTTCCATACCATAATTTTTATTGTGCACTTTGTAATTACATCCACTCCATTACATTTCATTTTCACATACAAATTACTTTTAATAAAAACTATTGTACATTTACATTTGAATACCATTGTTTATATCCTTATTCACTCGCCGCTCTTTTCATTTTCTTTGCATATTATTACGTGCGAGCATCCCGCCATTGCCATTGGCCGCACGTAACAGGCATTATACTCATTCAGTGCTTTTTTCTTAGGCAGATCCTCTAATTTCCAGAATGCGGTTAACTGCTTATCCAGGCTTATTTCGTTGAAAAAGGATACCCTCTTATTGGTTGGTTGTGCTGTTTCTGCTCGGGCGGTTAATATCCAACCGAAGACAGTTTCTTGAGCTAGTAACGTGTTCATAACCGTTTAATATTAGTTTTTCGTAAATGTCGCCTCCTAGGATGAGGTCGACTGGTTCATTAATGAAGAACCTCTTATCCGCCAAAATCAAGTCAGGGAAAGCTTGTTGGGTCAGTGCGCTGACTTGGCAAGTCGGAAGATCCCCTGTCAGTTGCGGAAGCACTAGGACCTTTGTGTCATTTGCAATTAATGGGTTGATTAGGGAACCTATTGTAATAGAGCACGACTCTTTGACCTGCGCTGAAGGCGTATTGTTTATACCCGATACTTGGATGTTCAGGCGTTTAGAAGGCAGGTTTATTCACCTTTTCAACCTTTCGGTTATGAAAGATGTTACGGTCAGGGGGGGATCCATCACGCCATAGTCTCAAGTATAGTCTACAGTACGCCTAATGTTTGTATTAACAAAACTTATCCTACTATCCAACTGAACGCGCCCCGTGTTCGATCAGCTGACTTTGACAAGAAAAGTCATTGCAGAGCACGAGGTCAGATTGTTCTGGACGGAAGCTTTCTTTTGGATCAAGACTTGGAGCAGCACGGACCTGGTAAGAGAATATTAGAAATATAGATAATAATCGAGGGAAGATTGGCGGCTCTCCGAAGCCCATGTGGTCTGCCTTCACTTTCCCAATAAGCGCATCGTATGCTAAACTAATTTGATATTTCAATAGGTTGGCTGTAGTAAATCAACAATAGTTGGACAGCACTAATAATAAGGGAACGGGTAATAAAACTAATTAAAGCAGAGCGCTGTGCACAATCTCATCCTCTGAAACGCAGCGCGCCCTGCGCAGCGGCTGGTCGAATATTTTAAGAAGGCGCGCTGAGCGCAACGTGATGAAAGCCAACATTTTATCGTAACCTGGGTCGCTGTTTATAGCGCCAGAAGTATAGCGGCAGCACACCGCGGGTCTTGCGTTAGCGTTCACGCTAAGCGCAACGTCATACAAATCATAATTTCACATAACCTGGGTCGCTGGTTATAGCGCCAGGGGTAGAGGGGGCAGCGTATGCCACTCTGGCGGTAGTATTCGAAGCGTTGGGCGAGGGCGGCGCCTAGGCGCGGCACACAACATTCCAAGCGTTTTACGAAATAAGCGCGCGACTCCGCATGTCTTTGTTAGCGGCGCGCCAATGCATTTCAATGAAACACGGCAATTAGTGAGCGCTGTGAGCCTCAAAAATTGATTCAACATCAGCTACTCCGGCACAAGCAAGCGAAAGGTAGCGAGGCAAATAAATTCAACAATCAACCGCGTGGATATACAATAGAGAACCATACCATTAGCCACATATTAAGGTGCATTAATCGAAGGCGGTCGTCCGCAGTCAACGCAGCAGCGAACGGCGTGTGATCGAACATGTCCCACGAGTCGAGATAGACTACAACATGGTCGACGGGGAGCGACGTATCGATGACAGACGTTTGGTGCAACAATAAGAGCAAAACTATTGTCCTATTGGGGTGAGCTGTATCGTAATCTTGCTAAGAAATAATTTGAATTTCCATGTTGTACGGTAAAAGAATAGTGTAGGAAAAATAATGAATTTCGTAGCCTAGATTTAGGCATAGCATAAAAACTTCATGCATGTAAGGTGCTTGATGAATACAGTGTAGATTTAAATAAGTTTAATTAGCCTCGTTTGGAGGAGAAGCGAAGAAGATAGCAGACAGTGAAAAGATTCAGTTGAGAGTGGGAATGGGGAAGCGATAAAGAATTCTACCCGAAATATGATCACTCATAATTCGGCCAACTCAAATAAATTCCAAAGCATTACATTTCTTTAACATGATCACCTACCTTACTCCGATCGCACGCCATAAATTACTGTGCAATGTATTTATGCAACGTCAAAACATTTTTCTCTAAGAAACAACTAAAAAGCAATTAATTTCGTAAGTCGCCTGAAATATGACTACTCATCATAATTCAGCCGCCTAAAGCATATCCACTTCAAAGCGGCACTCAGCTACGCTAAATGGTGACATAGCACAAACATCCACACAATGCTTGCGCAATACTAAAACGCTGAGCTAACAATAACAGAAATGGGTCATATTGGAAAATGCAACTTAAGTAAACAAACTATTTCCCAATTCGACAGTTACTCACCAATACAATCAATTATTTTCGTATATGGTGAAATGCTTTCACAAGAAATACACACATAGAAATTAGGTCAACCGCAGTTGCAGCGCAGGCATAACTCTAGTATAAATAGTGAAAATTTTATATTTAAGTGGCTGAGATGATTTTGACTTCAAATAAAGCGGACACTCTGTCCAATAAAAAAAACATTGTTGGTTTCTTTCAATTTAAGAAACCATAACTTACATATACATATATGTATGTAGGTATGTACACGCGTATACCTACTATCCAGCAAACAACGACCACCAAAAACTCAAACGTTTGAAAAAATCTATTTCTCAGATTTGGTTTATATAACAGAATGATTTGTTGAACTATAATAATTAAAACATATTACATAAAATTTAACTGCATAAATGAAAACTCGCGTTTTATTAAAATAGGTATTAGTTTTGCATTATTGGCAAATCTGTACAAATATTTCAATGAGAACAACTGGATTTCGTTCCGGTATGCTCAGTTTGAGAAAGGTTTAGAAATTCTATATTTCTCAATTTGAAAAGAAACGAAAATTCCATATTAAAAATTTGCCCTTTAGTTTCAGAATGCTATGAGCGGTTATTTGAGTTGCATTTTCTAAAACTTAACTTGGCCCTTTTCAAACTAAAAAAGGGTATGCAATCAATTGTTTAGTCCTTAATAGTTTATAATTTTCTGCATTGTTTTTCCTTTGTAATAAATTGTCCACTATTAACCAGTCTTAAAAGATGTTCCTAACTACCTGCATTGTGTTTACTGTAGGCAGTGGTTAACTAGCCCTAAAAATAGGATAAACATTTTATTTTGGTACATTTCTGAAGGCCATTAGCTATGGAAAAAACCTTAAGCAACACTGCAATAAAAAAATTAGGAATGCATATATTAACGCCGGCAGAGACATGACAATTGCAGTAACACATACAAAAATGTCAGTGAGTATGTCCAAAAAGCATAAAGAATAAAAGCCCAACAAACACCTAAAACTCAAACGTTTGAGGAAACATCTATTCTCAACTTTTTCTCAGATTTGGTTTATATAACCAGATTATTTAATTAAAAAAATATTAAATCAAATTTAACTGCATGAATGAAAGCCCGCTCTGTTCAGTTTGAGAAAAGTTTGAAAATTCTATATTTCTCAATTTTAAAATAAAGGAAAATTCCATATTAAAAATTTTGCCCTTCACTTTGCGAATGCTATCCACGGTTATTTGAGGTGCGCTTCAGATTTGAGAGTAGGATTGATCCTTAAATGCATCTCAAACTGAGATTTCATTAAAATGTTTGTTGGGAGATAATGGCTTTTCGCAAGTAATTGCATCCACGCTGCTATATTAGTTACACTAATTTGGTACATACACATTCCTGTCGGTATACCTTCTGCGAATATGCCATACAAAATATGCATTCAATGCACGTTCTTAAATGCCTTCGTGAATTATTCACGCCACATATGCATACGTATATGAAGATGAACGGCAAGAAGTACGTTCATATATAGATTCGAGAAGGCATTTATGAATGATGCACGAATGCATTCATGAACGTGAACGGTGTGGATTTTTTATACGTTCTTATTCACGAACGGGAATGCAAATATTTTTTTAATGTTCATGTTCGTGAATGCGAATGAAAAAGAATGTACTTGAATCTTCATAAATGAATAATTCCGAACCCTGGATTATACCAACCAATATTAATGACCAAATACTTGCCAAACAGGCGCACCGCCCTTTTGAGTTTTTTGATCCGCGAAAAAACTTAAAACTCGGAACTTAATTTTTATCCTTGAACGATAAAATATTGCTCAAAGAATAACATTTACTGTCGGCAAAAATATAAAACTCAAGGGCAAGGATGCACGTTAGCGTATTATTAAACGTTTATCAACAGAAACTAATCGTTTCGTTGAAACCATTCAGATTTTTATCGTTAAGGCACTCGGCAAAATAACTTCATTTAAATAAGTAACGATAATGAAATTATCAGAATAATACGATTTCGCTAATCAACGAAAAAACGTTATCACAATAAATTCTTTTCAAATATTTGGTGATTGTGCTGGCTCAAGGTCTTTTTTATAAATAAAACACAAAGGTTTTTTTTCCTTTTCCGATATATTTCGGTTACACTACGGTAACCGTCCTCAGGGAACTACAAACGTAAAAAATTATTTTTATTAATAAATAAAAACCAAAACTTTAACAATAAAATTAATTACAATATCACATACATTATTTTACACGTCCTTCCGCTGTGACGTGGAGTTTAGTACTGGCCGTTTGTTTCTTAATAAATACTTATAGTTGTGAGCGGAATGGTCAATATCAGTTTTATAGTTCAGTCTAATGTGTTCAGGAGTGTTTACGATATGTAGCATTTCCAATGTAAAGCGCTTGTTGTAGTGTTGCTCTTGTTGGAGAATGCTCGCGCTCTCGAAGCTCGGTATATGGCCGCTAGCTGCACAGTGAGACATTAATGCTGTTTTTTGATTATTAGACTGTTGGCAATATTTTAAATCTGATTTGTGTTGCGACAACCTGGTTTTTAATTTTGACTTGGTAGTTCCTACGTAAACGCTTTTGCATGGTTCGTTGTTTTTGCCGCCGCATGGGATTTTGTATATGACGTTGCTTTTTTCGGTATCGGGTATTTTCGTTTTTGTTTTATTAAAAAAACATCTCAATGTGTTCTTGGGTTTATGGGCAATTTTAACTTTTTCTCCGTCATAGCAATCAGACTTTGCGAGTCGTTCTGACAACCGCGGTATGTATGTTACGGATCTAAAAATGGTAGGTTTTTCGGATTTATGTTTTTCTTTATTACATTTTGCATTTTTAATTAAAGTTTTGATGATGTTGTTCGGGAAATCATTGTTCCTCAATATATTTTCCGCTTCTCTTATAACCTCGTTGTGGTACGTGTCGTCCGATATACGCAGCATCCGTTGTATACAGCCTAATAATAAATTCTTTTCACTAATTAACGTTAACGAAACTGATTCATAATGTTGAAACACCAAAAGTATGTTGTTATAGAACTGGCAATGCCGTCACTTAGCCAAGCACGGCTGACACTTATTACAAAATAACTAACCCAATTTTATGTGAAAGCAACCAAATTAAAAAAAAAACAAGTAAGGAAAGCTGTCTTCGGCTGTGCCGAAGGCTAAATACCTTTCATGAATAAGCGTCACGATTTTCACTGTTTGTACAGTACAGCCTGTGTGAATTTAACTTTAGCTCATACCGAAATTATCGGAGCTATCGATTATATGGGGACGATGTGTTATATTGGTCCAATCTCATTGATTTTTAACATCGACATTCCACATTCTAAAATAGCAACATTTACGAAATTTCACGTTCCTCCGATATAATTACAGGAGTTATCTACCAAAATCCGTTTATCGGAACAATCGATTGTATGGGGGCTATGTGAAATATTTATCCAATCTCGATGATTTTCAACATCGATATTTCACATACAAAAATAGCAATACGTCCAAAATTTCACGTTCCTACGTGTTTAATTACAGGAGTTATAGCCCAAAATCCGTTTATCGGAATAATCGATTGTATGGGAGCTATGTGAAATATTTATCCCATCTCTATGATTTTCAGCATCGATATTTCACATATAAAAATAGCAACACTTATAAAATTTCACGTTCCTTCGTGTTTAATTACAGGAGTTATAGCCCAAAATCCGTTTATCGGAATAATCGGTTGTATGGGAGCTATATGTTATATTGGTCCGATCTTGCTGGTTCCGACAAATGATTCCTATATTGGAAAATGGTGGCCGCATACCAAATTTCAGCCAAATATCTCAAAAACTGAGGGACTAGTTTGGGATCAAACAGACAGACAGACAGACGGACAGACGGACAGACGGACATGGCTAAATCAACTCATCTCGTCATCCTGATCATTTCGGTATACTTATTGATGGGTCTATCTCTTCTTCTTCTCATATTTACAAACATCGGACCAAAGTTATAATACCATTTCATGTTCATGAAAGGTATAAAAAACTACGAAGTTTAAACTACTTATATAACTTACATATTAGAGTGGCCCTTATTCATATAAAAAAGATAGATTTTTAAGTTGCTTCCCCTTGAATTGCTTATATACATATAAAGGAAAATAGTATAAAGTAAGGAGCAGCATGGTACAAATTAGTAAATAAGCTCGGTGTTAGTCCCATTTTCAAGTTTCGGTCCGATATTTAAACATGTATGTATATTAGGGTGATTCAAAAAAAATGTCGACTTGGTCTTACCCCCTAAAAAGTTAGGTATTGATGAGAAAATGAGCCTTGCAAAAAATTAGCGCTCTAACTTAACCCTTAGGGGTGGCTATTTTTTTTGCCCTTTCCCATACATTTTGTATGGGGAAAAATGGCATTTTTTTTCAAAGTGAAGTTTTTTTTAACTTTTGAAACTTCTTTGAAAACATTTTCACATACTCTTAAGCTTCCAAAATGGTAAGCCATGTGCGATTATCTTAACTATTAAGATAATTACAGCCTTTGAAAAGGACTGACTTTTGTACTATTGCACACACATACACAGTAACACGTATAGGTTAGGTTAGGTTCAAGTGGCTGCCGCAGAGGCACACTTAGGCCAGTTTTGAAAGGCCCGTTGTGATACCACCAACACAAGGAAAGTCAGTCCCGGGACCCAGCCATATGGAAAATCCCTGAGTTGTTGGGATTTTCCACATAGCAGAATCCCGGGACTGACACTCCTAAACCGACACTGTTACTCCTCCTCGAACCACTTAGATGACTTTATGAAGCCCATCAAGTCCTTTATATCCAGTTCCGCGATCTGGCTTAGGCTATCCAGGAACGGAACTCCCAAAAAGCGCGTTCTCGCGCCGCTTAAAGCCGGACAGTTGCAGATGAGGTGCTCCACTGTTTCCTCCTCCTCATCATCTTTGCAACTCCTGCAGCATCGTCGGTAGGGCACACCTAGCCTTTCTGCATGCCTACCAATGAGGCAGTGACCGGTTAATACCCCTATCAATATGCAGATTTCCCTCCTATTCAGGGCATAAATGCGTCTAGACCTTTTAAGATCCCATTTTGGCCAGGTTTGTTTCGATATGCGACACCCTGGGGATTGCAGCCATCTTTCGTTGGCTTGACGGAGTGTGTGCTCCTTCAGCATTAGTTTGCATGTGGCAAACGGCATACCTAAGCGCTCTTTATCCTGAAGAACCTGCTTGGTCGTGCGCTGCCTGGCAAGCTCGTCTGCCTTACAGTTTCCCTCAATGTCCCTATGTCCCGGGACCCATATGAGCTTTACGCGGTTCTGTTGGGCCATCTCCTGAAGAGATCGACGACAGCTGAGCGTCAGTTCAGAGTTGAACGTGTATGAGCCAAGGGATTTGATGGCCGCTTGGCTATCGCTGAAAATAGCGATATCTTCTCCGATAACACGTTTGCTTAACCAGGCCGCGGCGTCCAGGATTGCCGAGACCTCCGCCTGGAAGACGCTACAATGATCAGGTAGTCTGAAGGAGAGCTCAAGGTCCAAATCCCTTGAATAAACTCCTCCTCCAACTCTGCCGTCCAACTTCGAGCCGTCGGTGTATATGGAAGTGCCACCATTTGTTTCGGGACACCAATCCGTCCTCTCCCAGTCTTCTCTGCTGGGAATGTTTATTTTGAAACAGCTATCCCCGACTGTAGTAGTCGCACAACGATCTGTGCTTAGAGGAAGAAAGCTGTAAGATTCCAGAATACTGGAGTGTCCAATAGTACCCGCAGTCCAACTGGAGGTTTCTCTTAGGCGCAGAGCTGATGCCGCCGCTGACCGAAACCCTTCCAGATCAAGTGGCAAAATGCCCAGAATGACCTGGAGGGCTTCGTTGGGCGTTGTCCTTAGCGCACCGCTTATACAGATCATATTGGATCTATGGACTTTCCGCAACAGATTCAGGTATGTTGCCTTGCTCAGCGCAGGCCACCATACGACGACTCCATAAAGCATGATTGGGCGAATGATGGCCGTGTAGATCCAACTGCATACTCTAGGGCTGAGCCCCCATTTTTTGCCAATGGCTCTTTTGCATGTGTAAAGAGCGATGCAAGCTTTCTTCTGGCGCTGAAGAACATTCTCCTTCCAATTCAATTTCCTGTCCAGAACTATGCCTAGAAACTTGGCCTTATCCGACAAGCCCAGGCGCGTTCCATCTAGTTCTGGTAGGCTTAGTGGCGGTATTTTGTACCGGTTGGTGAGGAGGACAAGTTCCACCTTCCCTGGGTTGATACTAAGTCCGCAGCGAGAGGACCACGTCGAAACTTCTCGCAGTGCTACTTGCATCAGGTCACACAGAGTTTGTGGGAACTTGCCTCTGAATGCAATAGCTAAATCGTCTGCGTATGCCACTATCTTCCCGCCCCCCCAGCTTGTGTCACGTAGCAACGAGTTGACTGTGAGGTTCCATAAAAGCGGGGAAAGAACACCACCCTGGGGTGTTCCCCTTGTGACATAACGTGATAACTCAACCGTACCAAGTGAAGAAGCTATTTTCCAATTGGTCAATTAAATCAGTTAGAGGTCTATCTACGCCCAGATTAGTTAGAGCGGAGTTGATAGCCTCCGGGCTTATATTGTTGAAAGCCCCCTCAATGTCTAGGAGGGCCACGAGACAGTAGTCCTTCTCACACATCGATTTCTCAATGACAGACACTAGGCTGTGCAGAGCGGTTTCTGTTGATTTACCCTTGGTGTATGCATGCTGATAGCTAGAGATAAGGTTGCTATCAATAGTCGTTAAGAGGTAGTCGCTTAGTATCCTCTCAAAGGTTTTTAGTACAAAGGACGAGAGACTGATCGGTCTGTAGTCTTTTGGCTCGTAGTGGGATGCCTTCCCAGCCTTAGGGATAAACACTACCGTGGCGCTTCTCCAGGAGCCCGGAATGTGGTTGAGAGCCAGGCAGGCTGTGAAGAGAAATACCAGCCATTTAGCTGATGTCTCCAACGTGTTTATAAGTTGCGCGGGGATAATCCCGTCCGGCCCGGCAGCCTTATACGGTTCAAAGCTCTTAACTGCCCACCTTACTCTTTCCTCAGTGATGGGTATATTTACTGCCAGGTTTGTTGCAGGTGCTAGTGGTGCATCATGCAGATTCCCCGGAAAATGTGTATTCAAGAGCAGCTCAAGGGTTTCCTCTTCCGTGCTGGTCCAGGATCCGTCAGGTTTTCGCAAATAGCTGATGGTTGTTTGACTTTTCGAGAGGACTCGTCTAAGTCTCGCTGTGTCGTCGACCTTTTCGACGCCAGTGCAGAAATTTCTCCACGAGGTTCTCTTCGCCTGTCTCAGAGCTTTTTTGTAGGCCCTTAGTTTAGCTTTATATTCGTGCCAATGAGGCTCAGAGCCGAAGCTCTTGGCCTTGTTAAATTGTTTCCGGCATGATATTCGGAGCGAGTCCAAATCGTAGGACCACCAATGTGGCCTGTGTTTACCGCGTGGTTTTGGCACTGGACAAGCCTGTCCTAGAGCATTTGAGAGCGCCGATGTAAATGTAGTAACAAGATCCTCCAGCTCCTCTACTGTTGAGGGGGCTTGTGAGGGCAGTACTGGTAGGTCTCTGTCTAATATTTCATTGTGTAACTGCCAATCAGTGTTACGTGGATTGCGCTTTATGATTGGTTGTTCTACAATAAAGTCTAAAACCATTTCTATGTAACGGTGGTCGGAGAAAGAATGTTCTTCCAGAACCCGCCATTTTCTGACCCACTCATAAGCGCCTTCACTACAGATAGTGAGGTCTATGACCTCCCTGCGGGTCTTAGTGATAAAAGTAGGCTCATTACCCACGTTGCAAATCACCAGGTTGGTTGTTAAGAGGTAATCAAACAGAGACTCGCCCCTGGCATTGATGTCGGAGCTCCCCCATTGGACATGGTGAGCATTAGCGTCCGCTCCAATAATAAGATTACCCGTGCAGAAATTTGACACCAGGTCTTTCACCTCCGTTTGTGGTGGGGGTTCTTCGGCGTCGTAGGGCATATAGACCGACGCCACCGTCAGGCGGGTGCTGTCGACCGTTAGACTAATAGCGGTAATATCACCATTGGTGTAGTTAGGTAGGAGAAAGGAGTTCAACTCAGACTTGACCAAAATACACGTGCTGACTTTGCTCTCCTCGCTGGCTCGAATGAGCTTGAAACCGTTAATCCCCAATCCGCAGATTCTCGAGCTATTGACCCAGGGTTCTTGGATGAGGACCACATCCACGTCGCCTTTAGAAAGACGACTACTTAAAGCAGCCGAAGCTACTTTAGATTTGTGCAGATTAATCTGAAGCACCACCAACATGAGAGCGCACAGACTTCCCTGCCGTCCCCATATCGTCGAGGTTTGCCCCATCCCGGAGGTTGCCTATCAACGACGAGTTGTTCCGATTAACTGCCCGATATGGCGTTGCAGGAGTCTTGCTGTCTGTAGCGTTAGATGTTAATCGCTCAGCGTTGGCTGCTACCACCGTGACGTCGAGGGCTTCCTCGTCCTGTAGGCTCTCCTCCATCTCCGAGTTGTTCACAGCACTATCGCCAAGGGACGTGGCGGATAACATGCTTTCCGCATCGGAATCCTCCGCTTCCTCTTCTGGTAATTCGTTTTCCGGTTTCCCCGGAGCAGCCGAGAAGGCAGCGCGCTGAGCATCACCACGATATACGTGGATAACGATCTGGCCTACGCTGTAGTGTACTAGGCCATTGCACCTTTTGAGGGGCTCGATTGACTCTTTATTCATGGTGAACACCACCTGTCTGTCGGGCCCTACCGCATCCCCGACCAGATTAACACTCCAGTCATGCGTTGGCAGGGACGGATTCATTAGCCGTAGCATCCCGAGAATTCTCTCGGGTTCGTCAGGGATGGCCGGAATCCACGCCCTTGCCCTTGGACGAGCTGGAATGTCCTTCCAGTCGACGACCTCTATCTTTGCGCCCTTGTAGACTTCACCCAGCTTAGCAGCTGCTGCCTTGTACAGTGCTACGGTTTTTGCATCCTCGCATGCGAGTAATTTAATCTGACCCTGGTGCCAACCCGCATCCGTTACTCGCGCCGAACTACCCGGAAACTCTGGAGCAACATTGAGAAGAATGTTGCCGAGTTCATTTCGCACGTAACGCCACCGGTCCTTAGGGATGGCCAGACGGTCATTGCCTCGGTCAAGGACGCCTATAAGGATCCTGTCCTTGGTTACCTCAGCAAAGCTTAGTTTGCCCGCTCCAGGGGTATTCTGATGCCGCTTGGGAGGGGGATTTAACTCCAGGTCCGATCTCTGGCGCTTGAAAGGGTTAACTTTTAACCTCTTTGGAATGTAAGAATTTTGGAAATCCGGTATCACAGCTTTCGCTAGCTCTACCGATTTACTGGAATTCGGCGACAGCGATTCCTGCGGTACCCCTTCATACCTCTTCAGGATCTTTGCAGCCAATCTTTTCTCGTGGTATGTGAAGCGGCGGGGAGATGTCTCCTGGGAGTGCGGACCCGTAGTTGCCATCGCGGTCGCTCTCCTTGCCGAGATCTCAGTTGCAGCTTCCTTCTCCTTCGAAACTCCGAGGCCAGGTCGTGAGACCGCTGCCACAGACGTAAAGATACTGGTTTTCATATCAGCGGTTGATGGGAGTTTAGCATCCGCCGTTGTCCGCTTAGTTGCGTTGGCAACCGCACTGGTGCTAGCTCCCATCAAGTCAATCTTAGTCGATAGAGGGTTGGTTGACCGACTCGTAGTTGCCATCACTGTCGATCCCCCCCTTGATTGTGGAACGGAGGTTGTCCTCCGGCGTTGTTGTTGCTTCCTCGCCTGTTCCTCCATAGCTCTCCTTTGCTGAGGAGTGAAATTTGGCGTTGTTTGTTTTTTAGGTTTATCGTTTTTATTTGGGTTATTTGAGTTCATCTTGTTCGTACGACCCATCGCCGGACAAGGCCAGCTTAGGGTAAAGGGAAGAGTAGGGGAAAATGTGTCGTCCGCCGCGGCAGAGCCCCGTACCGCGGTAAGGCCATGCTTACTCTCTGAGGCGACCCGGTATCAGAGAGGCTCCGTTCAAATACAGCCACGATTTGCCTCCCGGCTGCAAACGTCCAATGGGCACGGTTTCGCATAACACCCTGGATTGGGAGGGGGAAGATCTTTGTCTTCGCGCCAGAGAGGCTAGGCTGCTCTCGTGATGAAGTGCCGTACGGAGCTATGATCACAAGGGCAGCGTAGCCCTGTGGCTATCGACTTAAGCCCTCGTACCGCGGCAAGGTATCCACCCTTCACGAGAGACGTATAAAATCTAGTAAATTTTAAATGGCTGTAATTAGTTTAATAGTTAAGATATTCGCACATGGCTTACCAGTTTGGAAGCTTCAAAGCTTCAACTTTAAGGGCCACTTGTATAAAAGCCGATAACGACTAATCGGTGATTAACTTGACAACTAACCATACAAAATATGTCAATTAAACTCCGGTTAGCGTTATCGGCTTTTATGCAAGCGGCCCTAAGAGTATTTAAAAATATTTTCAAAAAAGTTTCAAAAATTAAAAGAAAATTCACTTTGAAAAAAATACCATTTTTCCCCATGCAAAATGTATGGGAAAGGGCGAAAAACAATAGCCACCCCTAAGGGTTAAGTTAGAGTGCTAATTTTTTGCAAGGCTTATTTTCTCATCAAAACCTAAAGTTTCAGGGGATAACACCGAAAAAAACCAAATTTTTTGTTATTTGAATCACCCTAATGTATATATTGGATAAGACTCCAGTGTCATCTAGCGGAAAATATTGCCTATATCGAGGAGACTTGCCCAAAGAATAAACTGTCACAACTTGTCAAAAATCCGTTCAGTCTGCTCGTCACCCATAAATCCCTGCATTTTTATATATGGCCAATTCTACGGTAATTTAACGTTACTCTTGATCTTCAAATACTCATAATTCCAGGTTATTTTGAAAACTTTAAAAATCTAGTGCACGTTTTTCTTTTATTCACAAGTTAGATAGGCTGCACCATGGTCAACTATATCACACATATATTTTTACCCCGATTGTAGATGGTTTAGGCGGTTCTGTTGGGCCATCTCCTGAAGAGATCGACGACAGCTGAGCGTCAGTTCAGAGTTGAACGTGTATAAGCCAAGGGATTTGATGGCCGCTTGGCTATCGCTGAAAATAGCGATATCTTCTCCGATAACACGTTTGCTTAACCAGGCCGCGGCGTCCAGGATTGCCGAGACTTCCGCCTGGAAGACGCTACAATGATCAGGTAGTCTGAAGGAGAGCTCAAGGTCCAAATCCCTTGAATAAACTCCTCCTCCAACTCTGCCGTCCAACTTCGAGCCGTCGGTGTATATGGAAGTGCCACCATTTGTTTCGGGACACCAATCCGTCCTCTCCCAGTCTTCTCTGCTGGGAATGTTTATTTTGAAACAGCTATCCCCGACTGTAGTAGTCGCACAACGATCTGTGCTTAGAGGGAGAAAGCTGTAAGATTCCAGAATACTGGAGTGTCCAATAGTACCCGTAGTCCAACTGGAGGTTTCTCTTAGGCGCAGAGCTGATGCCGCCGCTGACCGAAACCCTTCCAGATCAAGTGGCAAAATGCCCAGAATGACCTGGAGGGCTTCGTTGGGCGTTGTCCTTAGCGCACCGCTTATACAGATCATATTGGATCTATGGACTTTCCGCAACAGATTCAGGTATGTTGCCTTGCTCAGCGCAGGCCACCATACGACGACTCCATAAAGCATGATTGGGCGAATGATGGCCGTGTAGATCCAACTGCATACTCTAGGGCTGAGCCCCCATTTTTTGCCAATGGCTCTTTTGCATGTGTAAAGAGCGATGCAAGCTTTCTTCTGGCGCTGAAGAACATTCTCCTTCCAATTCAATTTCCTGTCCAGAACTATGCCTAGAAACTTGGCCTTATCCGACAAGCCCAGGCGCGTGCCATCTAGTTCTGGTAGGCTTAGTGGCGGTATTTTGTACCGGTTGGTGAGGAGGACAAGTTCCACCTTCCCTGGGTTGATACTAAGTCCGCAGCGAGAGGACCACGTCGAAACTTCTCGCAGTGCTACTTGCATCAGGTCACACAGAGTTTGTGGGAACTTGCCTCTGAATGCAATAGCTAAATCGTCTGCGTATGCCACTATCTTCCCGCCCCCCCAGCTTGTGTCACGTAGCAACGAGTTGACTGTGAGGTTCCATAAAAGCGGGGAAAGAACACCACCCTGGGGTGTTCCCCTTGTGACATAACGTGATAACTCAACCGTACCAAGTGAAGAAGCTATTTTCCTTCCCCTTAAAAGTTGGTCAATTAAATCAGTTAGAGGTTTATCTACGCCCAGATTAGTTAGAGCGGAGTTGTTAGCCTCCGGGCTTATATTGTTGAAAGCCCCCTCAATGTCTAGGAGGGCCACGAGACAGTAGTTCTTTTCACACAGCGATTTCTCAATGACAGACACTAGGCTGTGCAGAGCGGTTTCTGTTGATTTACCCTTGGTGTATGCATGCTGATAGCTAGAGATAAGGTTGCTATCAATAGTCGTTAAGAGGTAGTCGCTTAGTATCCTCTCAAAGGTTTTTAGTACAAAGGACGAGAGACTGATCGGTCTGTAGTCTTTTGGCTCGTAGTGGGATGCCTTCCCAGCCTTAGGGATAAACACTACCGTGGCGCTTCTCCAGGAGCCCGGAATGTGGTTGAGAGCCAGGCAGGCTGTGAAGAGAAATACCAGCCATTTAACTGATGTCTCCAACGTGTTTATAAGTTGCGCGGGGATAATCCCGTCCGGCCCGGCAGCCTTATACGGTTCAAAGCTCTTAACTGCCCACCTTACTCTTTCCTCAGTGATGGGTATATTTACTGCCAGGTTTGTTGCAGGTGCTAGTGGTGCATCATGCAGATTCCCCGGAAAATGTGTATTCAAGAGCAGCTCAAGGGTTTCCTCTTCCGTGCTGGTCCAGGATCCTTCAGGTTTTCGCAAATAGCTGATGGTTGTTTGACTTTTCGAGAGGACTCGTCTAAGTCTCGCTGTGTCGTCGACCTTTTCGACGCCAGTGCAGAAATTTCTCCACGAGGTTCTCTTCGCCTGTCTCAGAGGTTTTTTGTAGGCCCTTCATCATCATCATTATTTATTGGCGCTTAACCGCCTAAGCGATTTTGGCCGTCGCCTATCAAAGCACGCCAGTCATTCCTTTTTAGCGATAACTGACGCCAATTGGAAACCCCAAGGGAGTTCAAGTCATCCTCCACCTGTTGTTTCCATCTCAGTCGAGGCCTCCCCCTTCCTCTGCTGCCGAATTCGGGTGACGATTGGAAAACCTTCTGGGCTGGAGCTTCTTTGTCCATTCGCATGACGTGACCCAGCCAGCGGAGCCTTTGGGCTTTAACTCGCTGGACTATGGTCAGATCTGCGTAAAGCTCGTACAGCTCATCGTTAAATCTCCTTCGATACTCGCCGTCGGCATCACGGGAAGGACCATAAATCTTCCGGAGAACTTTTCTCTCAAATACTCCAAGGGCCATCTCATCTTCTCTTGACATTGTCCATGAATCTGAGCCATACATCAGGACAGGTATGATGAGAGACTTATAGAGCGCGATCTTTGTTCTTCGAGAGAGGACTTTACTTCTCAATTGCCTACTCAGTCCAAAGTAGCACTTGTTCGCAAGAGTGATTCTCCGTTGGATTTCTAGACTGATATTATTTTCGGTGTTAATGCTGGTTCCCAAATAGACGAAGTCCCTCACAGTTTCAAATTTGTAACTATCAACAGTGACGTGGCTGCCAAGGCGCAGGTGCGCCGATTCTTTCTTTGATGACAGCAAATACTTCGTCTTGTCCTCGTTGACCGCAAGACCCACTTTTTTCGCTTCTTTATCCAGTCCAGAGAAGGCAGCGCTTACGGCGCGGTTGTTAAGGCCAATGATATCAATATCATCGGCATACGCCAGCAATTGCACGCTCTTGTAAAAGATTGTACCATTGCGGTTTAGCTCTGCTGCTCGAATTATCTTCTCCAGCATCAGGTTGAAGAAATCGCACGAAAGGGAGTCGCCCTGTCTGAAGCCTCGTTTGGTTTCAAATGGCTCAGAGAGGTCCTTCCCGACTCTGACGGAGCTGTTAGTATTGCTCAACGTCATTTGGCAAAGCCGTATAAGCTTTGCAGGGAAGTCAAATTCAGACATGGCGGCATACAGGCAACTCCTTTTTGCGCTGTCAAAAGCGGCTTTGAAATCGACAAAGAGATGGTGTGTGTCGATTCTTTTATCATGGGTCTTCTCCAGGATTTGGCGTATCGTGAAAATCTGGTCGATGGTAGACTTACCAGGTCTAAAGCCACACTGATAAGGTCCAATCAGCTTGTCTACGATGGGCTTCAGTCTTTCACACAATACGCTAGAAAGAACCTTATATGCGATATTAAGAAGGCTGATTCCGCGGTAGTTGGTGCGGTTAGCGGGATCGCCTTTCTTGTGGATTGGGCAGAGCACACTTAAATTCCAATCTGGAGGCATGCACTCGTCTGACCATATTCTGCATAAGAGCTGATGCATGCTTTTTACCAGCTCTTCGCCTCCGTGTTTGAACAGCTCGGCGGGTAGTCCGTCTTTTCCAGGCGCTTTGTCGATTTTGAGCCGGGATATAGCTATCCTCACTTCATCATAGTCAGGTGGTGGGACGACTTTTCCATCGTCAGGGATTGGGGTATCGGGTTCGACGTCTCCCTCGCAATTTAGCAGTGAGGAGAAGTGCTCCCTCCATAATTTAAGTACACTCTGTACGTCGGTTACCAGGTCGCCATTATTGTCCTTACAGGAACTTGCCCCGGTCTTAAAACCTTCCGTCATCCGCCGGATCTTTTCATAGAATTTTCGGGCATCAATCCTGTCAGCCAGCATCTCAAGCTCCTCACACTCACGCCTTTCGGCCTCACGTTTCTTTTTTCTGAAAAGGCGTCTCTCTTCCTTCTTTGCCTCACGATAGCGTTGCCATACACTGCGGGTTGCGCCCGTTCGCAACGTCTCCCTGTAGGCAGCGTCCTTTTTGTCCGAGGCAGTGCTGCATTCCTCATCGTGCCAGTTGTTTTTGCGGGCTCGCTGGAACCCTATAGTGGCCTCAGCGGCGGTACGTAATGAGTGAGAGATATGCTTCCATTGCTCGGTTGCATCGTTAGGTCGAGGATTGCTCTCCGATAGCAGGTGTGAGAGTCGAGTGGAGAAATTGTCAGCTGTCTGTGTCGTGCGCAGCTTCTCGACGTCAAACTTTCCTTCCGTTACTGTGCGCACTTTCTTTCCTACACAGAGGCGTGTGCGTATCTTGGCTGCAACAAGATAATGGTCCGAGTCGATATTGGGACCACGAAGGGTACGCACGTCCAGAACGGTGGAGCTATGTCTGCCGTCGATCATGACATGATCAATCTGGTTTCTTGTTCTTTCATCAGGAGACAGCCATGTGGCTTGGTGTATTCGTTTATGCTGGAACCTGGTACTACTGATGACCATATTGCGAGCAGCGGCGAAATCAATCAACCTAGTGCCGTTGGGGGATGTTATATCATGGAGACTAAATTTTCCAACTGTGGGACCAAAGACTCCTTCCTTGCCCACCTTGGCATTAAAGTCGCCGAGCACGATTTTGATATCATGCTGTGGGCAGCGATCATAAGTCTGTTCAAGTTTATCGTAGAAGGAGTCCTTCTCTGCGTCGTCCGTCTCCTCAGTCGGCGCATAGGCGCAGATAAATGTTATGTTGAAAAATTTCGCTTTGATGCGGATCGCAGCGAGACGCTCGTCCACGGGGGTGAACGCTAGTACTTGGCGGCGAAGTCTCTTTCCCACCACGAATCCTACACCACGCGCTTTGCCGCGTGTCTGGCCACTGTAGTATACGTCACAAGGTCCGATGGTCGTCTTTCCTTGTCCCGTCCATCGCATTTCCTGCAGGGCGGTGATGTCAGCCTTTGCGTTAACGAGGACATCAACCAGTCGGGCAGCGGTACCGTCCCTTGAAAGGGTACGGACATTCCCGGTACATGCCCTAATATCCAAATCATTATGCCTTATTCGTTTTGCCGGGTCGTCAACATTAAAGGGGGTTCTCATCCGAGGCTTTAATACATTTTTCATTGGACTAAATTTTTTACGTGGCGGGTCCCAAACCCAGCGCACAACCCGTTTCGGGGTTTTTGGAAAATATTTACACATTTATATAGCGAGCCGCTTGCTTCAAGACAGACGCCCGCTTGCAGCCGCACCTCATGGTGAACAGACGCTGCGCAAAAACCTCGCTGAGCCCCAAAAAAAAAGTATGTCAGAGTGGCCCCACCGGGGCTCCCTCTCTTTCTGCCGCGAGCCTAGGTAGCTCCCGTTGCCCAGAGTGCACGAACGAGGACGCAAGAGTCGGGATTGAGCAAGGTCACTTAGCAACCACACTCCATTACACTCCAGGCCCTTAGTTTAGCTTTATATTCGTGCCAATGAGGCTCAGAGCCGAAGCTCTTGGCCTTGTTAAATTGTTTCCGGCATGATATTTGGAGCGAGTCCAAATCGTAGGACCACCAATGTGACCTGTGTTTACCGCGTGATTTTGGCACTGGACAAGCCTGTCCTAGAGCATTTGAGAGCGCCGATGTAAATGTAGTAACAAGATCCTCCAGCTCCTCTACTGTTGAGGGGGCTTGTGAGGGCAGTACTGGTAGGTCTCTGTCTAATATTTCATTGTGTAATTGCCAATCAGTGTTACGTGGATTGCGCTTCATGATTGGTTGTTCCACAATAAAGTCTAAAACCATTTCTATGTAACGGTGGTCGGAGAAAGAATGTTCTTCCAGAACCCGCCATTTTCTGACCCACTCATAAGCGCCTTCACTACAGATAGTGAGGTCTATGACCTCCCTGCGGGTCTTAGTGATAAAAGTAGGCTCATTACCCACGTTGCAAATCACCAGGTTGGTTGTTAAGAGGTAATCAAACAGAGACTCGCCCCTGGCATTGATGTCGGAGCTCCCCCATTGGACATGGTGAGCATTAGCGTCCGCTCCAATAATAAGATTACCCGTGCAGAAATTTGACACCAGGTCTTTCACCTCCGTTTGTGGTGGGGGTTCTCCGGCGTCGTAGGGCATATAGACCGACGCCACCGTCAGGCGGGTGCTGTCGACCGTTAGACTAATAGCGGTAATATCACCATTGGTGTAGTTAGGTAGGAGAAAGGAGTTCAACTCAGACTTGACCAAAATACACGTTCTGACTTTGCTCTCCTCGCTGGCTCGAATGAGCTTGAAACCCTTAATCCCCAATCCGCAGATTCTCGAGCTATTGACCCAGGGTTCTTGGATGAGGACCACATCCACGTCGCCTTTAGAAAGACGACTACTTAAAGCAGCCGAAGCTACTTTAGATTTGTGCAGATTAATCTGAAGCACCACCAACATGAGAGCGCACAGACTTCCCTGCCGTCCCCATATCGTCGAGGTTTGCCCCATCCCGGAGGTTGCCTATCAACGACGAGTTGTTTCGATTAACTGCCCGATATGGCGTTGCAGGAGTCTTGCTGTCTGTAGCGTTAGATGTTAATCGCTCAGCGTTGGCTGCTACCACCGTGACGTCGAGGGCTTCCTCGTCCTGTAGGCTGTCCTCCATCTCCGAGTTGTTCACAGCACTATCGCCAAGGGACGTGGCGGATAACATGCTTTCCGCATCGGAATCCTCCGCTTCCTCTTCTGGTAATTCGTTTTCCGGTTTCCCCGGAGCAGCCGAGAAGGCAGCGCGCTGAGCATCACCACGATATAAGTGGATAACGATCTGGCCTACGCTGTAGTGTACTAGGCCATTGCACCTTTTGAGGGGCTCGATTGACTCTTTATTCATGGTGAACACCACCTGTCTGTCGGGCCCTACCGCATCCCCGACCAGATTAACACTCCAGTCATGCGTTGGCAGGGACGGATTCATTAGCCGTAGCATCCCGAGAATTCTCTCGGGTTCGTCAGGGATGGCCGGAATCCACGCCCTTGCCCTTGGACGAGCTGGAATGTCCTTCCAGTCGACGACCTCTATCTTTGCGCCCTTGTAGACTTCACCCAGCTTAGCAGGTGCTGCCTTGTACAGTGCTACGGTTTTTGCATCCTCGCATGCGAATAATTTAATCTGACCCTGGTGCCAACCCGCATCCGTTACTCGCGCCGAACTACCCGGAAACTCTGGAGCAACATTGAGAAGAATGTTGCCGAGTTCATTTCGCACGTAACGCCACCGGTCCTTAGGGATGGCCAGACGGTCATTGCCTCGGTCAAGGACGCCTATAAGGATCCTGTCCTTGGTTACCTCAGCAAAGCTTAGTTTGCCCGCTCCAGGGGTATTCTGATGCCGCTTGGGAGGGGGGTTTAACTCCAGGTCCGATCTCTGGCGCTTGAAAGGGTTAACTTTTAACCTCTTTGGAATGTAAGAATTTTGGAAATCCGGTATCACAGCTTTCGCTAGCTCTACCGATTTACTGGAATTCGGCGACAGCGATTCCTGCGGTACCCCTTCATACCTATTCAGGATCTTTGCAGCCAATCTTTTCTCGTGGTATGTGAAGCGGCGGGGAGATGTCTCCTGGGAGTGCGGACCCGTAGTTGCCATCGCGGTCGCTCTCCTTGCCGAGATCTCAGCTGCAGCTTCCTTCTCCTTCGAAACTCCGAGGCCAGGTCGTGAGACCGCTGCCACAGACGTAAAGATACTGGTTTTCATATCAGCGGTTGATGGGAGTTTAGCATCCGCCGTTGTCCGCTTAGTTGCGTTGGCAACCGCACTGGTGCTAGCTCCCATCAAGTCAATCTTAGTCGATAGAGGGTTGGTTGACCGACTCGTAGTTGCCATCGCTGTCGATCCCCCCTTGATTGTGGAACGGAGGTTGTCCTCCGGCGTTGTTGTTGCTTCCTCGCCTGTTCCTCCATAGCTCTCCTTTGCTGAGGAGTGAAATTTGGCGTTGTTTGTTTTTTAGGTTTATCGTTTTTATTTGGGTTATTTGAGTTCATCTCGTTCGTACGACCCATCGCCGGACAAGGCCAGCTTAGGGTCAAGGGAAGAGTAGGGGAAAATGTGTCGTCCGCCGCGGCAGAGCCCCGTACCGCGGTAAGGCCATGCTTACTCTCTGAGGCGACCCGGTATCAGAGAGGCTCCGTTCAAATACAGCCACGATTTGCCTCCCGGCTGCAAACGTCCAATGGGCACGGTTTCGCATAACACCCTGGATTGGGAGGGGGAAGATCTTTGTCGTCGCGCCAGAGAGGCTAGGCTGCTCTCGTGATGAAGTGCCGTACGGAGCTATGATCACAAGGGCAGCGTAGCCCTGTGGCTATCGACTTAAGCCCTCGTACCGCGGCAAGGTATCCACCCTTCACGAGAGACGTATAAAATCTAGTAAATTTTAAATGGCTGTAATTAGTTTAATAGTTAAGATATTCGCACATGGCTTACCATTTTGGAAGCTTCAAAGCTTCAACTTTAAGGGCCACTTGTATAAAAGCCGATAACGACTAATCGGTGATTAACTTGACAACTAACCATACAAAATATGTCAATTAAACTCCGGTTAGCGTTATCGGCTTTTATGCAAGCGGCCCTAAGAGTATTTAAAAATATTTTCAAAAAAGTTTCAAAAATTAAAAGAAAATTCACTTTGAAAAAAATACCATTTTTCCCCATGCAAAATGTTTGGGAAAGGGCGAAAAACAATAGCCACCCCTAAGGGTTAAGTTAGAGTGCTAATTTTTTGCAAGGCTTATTTTCTCATCAAAACCTAAAGTTTCAGGGGATAACACCGAAAAAAACCAAATTTTTTGTTATTTGAATCACCCTAATGTATATATTGGATAAGACTCCAGTGTCATCTAGCGGAAAATATTGCCTATATCGAGGAGACTTGCCCAAAGAATAAACTGTCACAACTTGTCAAAAATCCGTTCAGTCTGCTCGTCACCCATAAATCCCTGCATTTTTATATATGGCCAATTCTACGGTAATTTAACGTTACTCTTGATCTTCAAATACTCATAATTCCAGGTTATTTTGAAAACTTTAAAAATCTAGTGCACGTTTTTCTTTTATTCACAAGTTAGATAGGCTGCACCATGGTCAACTATATCACACATATATTTTTACCCCGATTGTAGATGGTTTAGGCGTATTGCACGGGGATTAAAGTTCAGATTTCCCTATGGGGACTCAGAAAATAAAAGTGATTTTTTCTTTTTTTATCTAATACTCGAAATCGATAGCACTATGTTCGGAAATATCAAATACAGAATTTGGTTCCGATTGCAAACGCCTAAGGCATGTCGCAGGGGGGGGTTATATTCAAACTATCCCAAATCGATAGCACTATGGTCGAAGATATCACCCTGTGGCATGCCTTAGGCGTTTGCAATCGGAACAAAATTTTGTATGTAATAACTCCGACCGTAGTGCTATCGATTTTGAGTATTATATAAAAAGAAAAAATGGTTTATATTTTTTGTCGCCATATGTAGGGCAACCTGAATTTTGACCCCTGTGCGATACGCCTTAATTGTTTCCAATTGCGACCAAAAAGTGTGTGTAATATCTTCGGCTATATTACTATCGATTTAGGGGCTGAGCCTTTAAAAATCTGATAATACAACTGTCTCCCTACAAATAAGGATCACCCTAATGTATAAAGATTAAGAATAAGGGAAAATATATCCGCTTTCGGGCAAAGGTTATGCACGAAAAAAAGTTTTCTTTCAAATTCAGAACAAATACAAATAATCCACTATATCTGTTTGCAAACAATCTACAGTGGCAGCGTTGATCCGAGTACGTAACTGCATACCTGTGCATAAAAGAAAAATAAACAAAACAAATACGATTTCTGTAATTCGTGATACTTATTGGTAAGTTTTGCATTAAATTCTTATAAAAACTTCGTACAAGATCTTCTTTTAATGACCTAATTTTTGTGTTAATTTTAACTGTATTTATTTTCTGAGCTGATTTGATCTAACCGAAACCTAAGTATGTATCTACATATATACATTGCCAGCAGAGTTCAATAAAAAAATTTTCGCTGAGGTATGTATTTCGATAATTTAGTTTTGATAATTTAGTCTTGTGAATTACCGAAACCAAATTATTTTGATAATTTCATTTCGTTAATCAACGAAACAAATTTATCGTTATAGTTTTATTTTGATAATCAACGAAACGAAATCATTTTGATAGTTTTCATTTGTGAATTAACCAAACGAAACAGAAAAGTTTCAATAGTTAAGCATCCCTGCTCAAGGGTAAGTTTTATTTCCTCTCAAAATAATAAAACTGAAGAAATAAGTTTTACGTTTGATCAAAAATATAAAACTCAAAAAGTGATCATTACACTTACAGCCCTATTCTTGAAACATAACAAAATTTACCTCAATGACTATTGCTATAATTGTGACAATTGTTATGTTTTGGTATGCTTGCAAAAATTCGAAAGCTCTTTTTATACCAATTGTTTTTTTTTTTTTTGTTATGATCTGTTTAGCAGAGCTGTTATAGAATTAAATCTTTTGCTGTTTGAAATCACATTTTTTCTTCATTCAGTATTTGAAATTATTTTCATTGTTGAAGAATTTCACTTCAATTCTTTACAGAAATCATGATTTATAAATCCGAGATCCCGAATATGTATTATTTAGATATTTTATACATTTTAACAAACAAACTGAAGACAGCACATTAATATTATTTGCATTGCCAACAAGATGCTTAAATAGCTCTAAAAAATATGTAAGTAGAGTTTTAATATATCCTATAACTTTTTACACAGGTTTTTTATAATTTTTTTCCAATATATTTCAGTTATTCCGCGATAACCGTTTTCAAGGATCTATAAATGAAACATAAACAAATTTTCAATCACAAAAAAAAAAACTTAAACAAAAAACATAATAATGGTACTCATTTATAGTAACAAACTTGTTGCATATGTTGCAAAGGTCGCGAAATGGCAAAGTCGCAACTGAACTGTCAATTTTTGTATGCAATTTGCTTTGCGACAGAATGGCAACTATGCGAGCCTATTTTGAGTGGCATCTATGCAAATTTGTCGCAAAACATCAGCTGATCATTAAAAGAAGAGGAAGAAAACCGCGCACAAAGTTTTCTGCAAAAATGGAAGAAGTAAGTATTTTTTACTTTTATGCACTAATATTTATCTTTAAATAACAATTGTCTGTTTTATATGCAGATGCGTTTACAGAAAAAACGTGCACGGTTAAATGGAACTTTTCGGTGGACAGAACAATTAACAAAGGACTTAGTGACCACTATAGTGGAAAATGTAGCAGCTAATCCGGAACAATTTGAGGTAACATTTTTTGCATTTTCCAATCGGTGGTACAACATTAAATAAATTAATTGCAGAAACCGACTGCTCAGAAGTTCTATGAGCGTATTGCAGCAAACTCAACAACGTTAGGTAGCATCAAATGGGATATAATGCGCACAAAAATGAGGCACCTTAAAACGAGTTTTTCGTCCGCACTAAAATGGAAGGGTGAAACAGGTGCGGGATTGCTCGAAAGTGGCGACGTAAAAAGTGTTGAAGAGTACATGAAAAAAAAAATGTGTCCATTGTATGATGACATGTACGCAATATTTGGACAGCGCGTTAATGTGCAGCCGCCGGCCATATATCAATCGTCTATGCCAGTTACAGCGTTTGCTACAATTGCAGTAGATATCACGGAAGATGAAAATGAATCAACAAGTTTACCTGAAAGTCCTTTGGTCAGTCCATCAGTGATGCCTCCTTCTCCATCAGAGTGCGATTCAAGTCCGTCTGTCCCGTCCGTCGTATCAGGCGCTAGCACGCTTAATACCACTACACCAAAGCGAAATTTAAAAAGACCCCAGAACTCAAGCCCATTTGCTTTATTATTTGAAATTCAAACGAAAAAAGTGGAACTAGAATCACAAAAACTAGAACTCGAAAAAGAAAAAGAGAAAAACAAATTTGAGTTGCAGAAACTACAACTGGAGAAGGAAGAAAGGATCGAATTGGAGAAAATAAGACTGGAGCATGAACGATTGAAAAGTGCTGATATATAAGTAATACTTAAAATTCTTGTTTTGTATGGGTAATGTGAACTACTTAAGTATATTTAAAATAAAATGTTCAAGAAAACAAATCGAAATGGAGAAAATAAGACTGGAGCATGAACGATTGAAAAGTGCTGATATATAAGTAATACTTAAAATTCTTGTTTTGTATGTGTAATGTGAACTACTTAAGTATATTTAAAATGAAATGTTCAAGAAAACAAATCGCTTTAGTTGAGATTAGTTAGATTCAAGTGGCTGCGGTATAGGCACACTTAGACCAGTTTAAGAAGGCCTGTTGTGAACACTAGGAAAGTGCTCGGTTAAGACCCCTATTAATTTTGATACTTCATCATTATTTGGCCAGGATTGTTTGGGTATCCGGCACCCTGGGTATCAAGCAGTGATTTGCATGTGACAAAGGCATACCTAAGCGTTCTTTATCCCGAAGCTTGGTCATGCCTTGTTCTTCTGCCCTACAGTTTTCCTCGATGTCACTGTGTCCTGGGACCTATGCGAGGTTCACGCGGTTTTGTCGGGCCATCCTTGAAAAGATCGACGACAGCTGAGCGTTAGTTCAGATTTTAACGAGTTATAACCAAGGAATTTTATGGCATATCCCAGCCCAGGAGTTTTATTTAGTTTAGATTAGATTAGATTAGTTTTATTTAGTTTAGATTAGATTAGATTAGATCAGTTTAGTTTAGATTAGTTTAGTTTTATTTAGTTTAGATTAGATTAGATTAGTTTTATTTAGTTTAGATTAGATTAGATTAGATCAGTTTAGTTTAGATTAGTTTAGTTTAGGTTAGTTTAATTAAGATTAGTTTAGATTAGATTAGTTTAGAATAAATTAGGTTAGTTTTATTTAGTTTAGATTAGATTAGATTAGTTTTATTTAGTTTAGATTAGATTAGATTAGTTTAATTAAGATTAGAATAGATTAGTTTAGTTTTATTTAGTTTAGATTAGATTAGTTTAGTTTTATTTAGTTTAGATTAGATCAGATTAGTTTAATTTAGTTTAGATTAGATTAGATCAGTTTAGTTTAGATTAGTTTAGTTTAGTTTAATTAAGATTAGTTTAGATTAGATTAGTTTAGTTTAGAATAAATTAGTTTAGTTTTATTTAGTTTAGATTAGATTAGATTAGTTTTATTTAGGTTAGATTAGATTAGATTAGATTAGATCAGTTTAGTTTAGATTAGTTTAGTTTAGTTTAGTTTAATTAAGATTAGTTTAGATTAGATTAGTTTAGTTTAGTTTAGAATAAATTAGTTTAGTTTTATTTAGTTTAGATTAGATTAGATTAGTTTTATTTAGTTTAGATTAGATTAGTTTAATTAAAATTAGAATAGATTAGTTTAGTTTTATTTAGTTTAGATTAGATTAGATTAGTTTAATTTAGTTTAGATTAGATTAGATCAGTTTAGTTTAGATTAGTTTAGTTTAGTTTAATTAAGATTAGTTTAGATTAGATTAGTTTAGTTTAGAATCCCTGCGTAGCATGAAGGCTGGAAAAGCCCCAGGACCCGACGGAATACCTGCGGAGGCACTCAGGTTAACTGCTAATAGCTGTCCAGAGCTTTTGCTGCACATGTACAACAAATGTCTGCAGGCAAGTGTCTTCCCCGCCAGATGGAAGACAGCACGGCTCGTCCTTATACCGAAGGGTAAAGGAGACCCTTTCGCCCACTATGTATGCTCGACACAGCGGGAAAAATGATGGAGAGCCTTATAAAGCAACGCCTAACAGCAGCCATAGAAGAAGAGGGTGGACTCTCACACCGGCAACATGGCTTTCGGAGAGGGCACTCCACAATAGACGCCATAGCCGAAGTCGTAGATGCGGTCCGGAAGGCTGAGACGGCAAGCCATCTAGCAAGGCCGGTAGTACTATTGGTGACGTTAGATGTTAAAAATGCTTTTAACTCTGTCAGGTGGGAGGACATGCTTGACGCATTAGAACGCTCCTTCAAGGTCCCAATATACCTGTTAGATATATTGAGGGACTACTTAAGAAACCGCTGGCTAATTTATGAAACGACGCAGGGTCAAAGAAAGGTGAAGCTAACAGGTGGGGCAGCACAAGGGTCGGTGCTCGGCCCTGACCTGTGGAATGCTACATATGACAGCCTTCTTCGAATGCAGATGCCAGAAAGCACTTTTTTAGTTGCTTTTGCAGACGACGTGGCTGCCGTAATAACAGCACGAAGCTGCGACCTGGCACAGCTTAAACTAAACCAAGTGATGCGTAGTGTAGACAAGTGGATGAATGATCACGGCCTCCAACTGGCTACAGCCAAGACAGAGATCGTGATCCTAACGAAAAGAAGGATCCCCACACTCATTAACATGACTGTTGGGGATCAACAGATAGAAACGCGTCGCTCTACAAAATATTTAGGGGTGAAATTGGACAACAAGCTGACCTTCTCGGAGCATTTAAAAAGCTCCTGCGAGAAGGCTGTGAAAACCATTGCAAATCTGAGTCGGCTAATGGCCAACACAGGTGGACCAAAGCCATGCATAAGAAAGTTGCTGGCGTCCGCCTCAGATTCTATACTATTGTACGGTGCAGAAGTCTGGGCGGATGCAATGAAAATCCAGAAGTACCAGGCAGCTATTACCGCGGTTCAACGCAGGGGGGCCCTGAGAATCGCCTCAGCATACCGCACGGTCTCCGCAGACGCTGTTCTGGTCATTGCGGGGACCATACCGATATACCTCCTCGCTGAGGAAAGAAAAATTATGTACGACACTCGTGCAGAGATACGTAGAGACGTTGCTGCAACGCAGGCGCGAGGTGAATCGATCCGGCGGTGGCAACTACAATGGAGCAACAGTACTGCTGGAAGGTGGACCAGGGTTTTAATCCCCGAAGTGGAACCATGGCTGAATCGGCCGCATGGAGACGTCGACTTTTACCTGACCCAATTCTTAAGCGGGCACGGTTATTTCCGTGAGTACCTGCACAGAATGGGCAAGGTTCAAACCCCGAACTGCACCTACTGTGGAGCCATAGACGATGTACGCCACACCTTTTTCGAATGCGAGCAATTCACTGAAGAAAGAAGGCGGGTGGAAGAGACAATTGGCGAGCTTTCCCCAGGCAGTGTCATTCGAAAGATGACCTCTGAAAATGCAAGATGGGATATAGTGAGGCGATATGCGAGGAACGTTCTCCTTGCGAAACGGGAAGACGGTTGTCTAGCCAGTTAGCGTGAAGTAGCCACAGGGCTCACGTAACGCGCTTCCTTACCTGAAGTAATGCTAAGCGCGGTCCCAGGTAAGGAAGAATGCGCGGGCCGTGGGAGGTTAGGTTTTAGTGCGGTATACCTTAACATAGGAAGGGAGTCCCACACTCGGAGAGTCCCGATGCTAGAGCATCTAGTAACGAGGGCTTAACCCCGGTTAGTGCATAAAGCATTTCCTCCTCCCGCGAATACAAAAAAAAAAAAAAAAAAAAAAAAAAAAAAAAAAAAAAAAAAAAGTTTAGTTTAGAATAAATTAGTTTAGTTTTATTTAGTTTAGATTAGATTAGATTAGTTTTATTTAGTTTAGATTAGATTAGATTAGATCAGTTTAGTTTAGATTAGTTTAGTTTAGTTTAGTTTAATTAAGATTAGTTTAGAATAGATTAGTTTAGTTTAGTTTAGAATAAATTAGTTTAGTTTTACTTAGTTTAGATTAGATTAGATTAGTTTTATTTAGTTTAGATTAGTTTAATTAAGATTAGAATAGATTAGTTTAGTTTTATTTAGTTTAGATTAGATTAGATTAGTTTAATCTAGTTCACATTAGATTAGATCAGTTTAGTTTAGATTAGTTTAGTTTAGTTTAATTAAGATTAGTTTAGTTTAGAATAAATTAGTTTAGTTTTATTTAGTTTATATTAGATTAGATTAGTTTTATTTAGTTTAGATTAGATTAGATTAGATCAGTTTAGTTTAGATTAGTTTAGTTTAATTTAGTTTAATTAAGATTAGTTTAGATTAGATTAGTTTAGTTTAGTTTAGAATAAATTAGTTTAGTTTTATTTAGTTTAGATTAGATTAGATTAGTTTTATTTGGTTTAGATTAGATTAGATTAGTTTTATTAAAATTAGAATAGATTAGTTTAGTTTTATTTAGTTTAGATTAGATTAGTTTAGTTTTATTTAGTTTAGATTAGATTAGTTTTATTTAGTTTAGATTAGATTAGATCAGTTTAGTTTAGATTAGGTTAGTTTAGTTTAATTAAGATTAGTTTATATTAGATTAGTTTAGTTTAGTTTAGAATAAATTAGTTTAGTTTTATTTAGTTTAGATTAGATTAGATTAGTTTTATTTAGTTTAGATTAGTTTAATTAAGATTAAAATAGATTAGTTTAGTTTTATTTAGTTTAGATTAGATTAGTTTAGTTTTATTTAGTTTAGATTAGATTAGATTAGTTTTATTTAGTTTAGATTAGATTAGATTAGTTTTATTAAAATTAGAATAGATTAGTTTAGTTTTATTTAGTTTAGATTAGATTAGTTTTATTTAGTTTAGATTAGATTAGATCAGTTTAGTTTAGATTAGGTTAGTTTAGTTTAATTAAGATTAGTTTATATTAGATTAGTTTAGTTTAGTTTAGAATAAATTAGTTTAGTTTTATTTAGTTTAGATTAGATTAGATTAGTTTTATTTAGTTTAGATTAGTTTAATTAAGATTAAAATAGATTAGTTTAGTTTTATTTAGTTTAGATTAGATTAGTTTAGTTTTATTTAGTTTAGATTAGATTAGATTAGTTTTATTTAGTTTAGATTAGATTAGATAAGATCAGTTTAGTTTAGATTAGTTTAGTTTAGTTTTATTTAGTTTAGATTAGATTAGATTAGTTTAGTTTAGTTTAGAATAAATTAGTTTAGTTTTATTTAGTTAAGATTAGAGTAGATTAGTTTTATTTAGTTTAGATTAGATTAGATTAGTTTAATTAAGATTAGTTTAGTTTAGTTTGATTAATGATTAATTTTTATACAAACATATGCCTAGACTTACACATTGAACTTCAATTTATTCCAAAAAAGTGAACAAGCTATTTGATTATTACTGCAAACTCATTTCTTGATTGTTTGCATGATTCAACATTTCGTAGATGGTTCGTCGCACTGCTTCCCCTTCATTACCTCCAGCACTAGGTAAAGACTCTAAAGCGTCGATGTGCGATTCCTCAAGCTCGTAATCGAAACGATCGTCTAGTTGAAGTATAAGATTGTGCAACAATGCACAGCAGAGAATCCATTTGTTTACTTTTTTCATGTCATTAGCATCCTTGATTTGAAGTCTCAAACTTTTCAAGCTGCCAAACCTTTCTTTCATCATTCCATAACAATGTTCAATTCTTATCCTATAACGACTGAATATTTTGTTAAAAAAAGTGCGCTTTGTCCGTGTTAGCTCCCTAGAGTTTTCTCTAAATGGTGTTATAACAGTTTATAGGCACTGTCACCAGCGATCCATTCCGCTCCTCCAAAAAACAAATCAGATTCATTCGTCAATTCGCAGTTATTAAAAATTCTTGCATAATGCACGCTACCTGGATGCGATGGACGGGACAAGGAAAGACGACCATCGGACCTTGTGACGTATACTACAGTGGCCAGACACGCGGCAAAGCGCGTGGTGTAGGATTCGTGGTCGGAAAGAGACTTATGAGCGCTGCCCCCAACATGATATCAAAATCGTGCTCGGCGACTTTAATGCGAAGGTGGGCAAGGAAGGAGTCTTTGGTCCAACAGTTGGAAAATTTAGTCTCCATGATATAACATCCCCCAACGGCACTAGGTTGATTGATTTCGCCGCTGCTCGCAATATGGTCATCAGTAGTACCAGGTTCCAGCATAAACGAATACACCAAGCCACATGGCTGTCTCCTGATCAAAGAACAAGAAACCAGATTGATCATGTCATGATCGACGGCAGACATAGCTCCACCGTTCTGGACGTGCGTACCCTTCGTGGTCCCAATATCGACTCGGACCATTATCTTGTTGCAGCCAAGATAGGCACACGCCTCTGTGTAGCAAAGAAAGTGCGCACAGTAACGGAAGGAAAGTTTGACGTCGAGAAGCTGCGCACGACACAGACAGCTGACAATTTCTCCACTCGACTCTCACACCTGCTATCGGAGAGCAATCCTCGACCTAACGATGCAACCGAGCAATGGAAGCATATCTCTCACTCATTACGTACTGCCGCTGAGGCCACTATAGGGTTCCAGCGAGCCCGCAAAAACAACTGGTACGATGAGGAATGCAGCACTGCCTCGGACAAAAAGGACGCTGCCTACAGGGAGACGTTGCGAACGGGCGCAACCCGCAGTGTATGGCAACGCTATCGTGAGGCAAAGAAGGAAGAGAGACGCCTTTTCAGAAAAAAGAAACGTGAGGCCGAAAGGCGTGAGTGTGAGGAGCTTGAGATGCTGGCTGACAGGAATGATGCCCGAAAATTCTATGAAAAGATCCGGCGGATGACGGAAGGTTTTAAGACCGGGGCAAGTTCCTGTAAGGACAATAATGGCGACCTGGTAACCGACGTACAGAGTGTACTTAAATTATGGAGGGAGCACTTCTCCTCACTGCTAAATTGCGAGGGAGACGTCGAACCCGATACCCCAATCCCTGACGATGGAAAAGTCGTCCCACCACCTGACTATGATGAAGTGAGGATAGCTATATCCCGGCTCAAAAACAACAAAGCGCCTGGAAAAGACGGACTACCCGCCGAGCTGTTCAAACACGGAGGCGAAGAGCTGGTAAAAAGCATGCATCAGCTCTTATGCAGAATATGGTCAGACTAGTGCATGCCTCCAGATTGGAATTTAAGTGTGCTCTGCCCAATCCACAAGAAAGGCGATCCCGCTAACCGCACCAACTACCGCGGAATCAGCCTTCTTAATATCGCATATAAGGTTCTTTCTAGCGTATTGTGTGAAAGACTGAAGCCCATCGTAGACAAGCTGATTGGACCTTATCAGTGTGGCTTTAGACCTGGTAAGTCTACCATCGACCAGATTTTCACGATACGCCAAATCCTGGAGAAGACCCATGATAAAAGAATCGACACACACCATCTCTTTGTCGATTTCAAAGCCGCTTTTGACAGCGCAAAAAGGAGTAGTTGCCTGTATGCCGCACTGTCTGAATTTGACTTCCCTGCAAAGCTTATACGGCTTTGCCAAATGACGTTGAGCAATACTAACAGCTCCGTCAGAGTCGGGAAGGACCTCTCTGAGCCATTTGAAACCAAACGAGGCTTCAGACAGGGCGACTCCCTTTCGTGCGATTTCTTCAACCTGATGCTGGAGAAGATAATTCGAGCAGCAGAGCTAAACCGCAATGGTACAATCTATTACAAGAGCGTGCAATTGCTGGCGTATGCCGATGATATTGATATCATTGGCCTTAACAGCCGCGCCGTAAGCGCTGCCTTCTCTGGACTGGATAAAGAAGCGAAAAAAGTGGGTCTTGCGGTCAACGAGGACAAGACGAAGTATTTGCTGTCATCAAAGAAAGAATCGGCGCACCTGCGCCTTGGCAGCCACGTCACTGTTGATAGTTACAAATTTGAAACTGTGAGGGACTTCGTCTATTTGGGAACCAGCATTAACACCGAAAATAATATCAGTCTAGAAATCCAACGGAGAATCACTCTTGCGAACAAGTGCTACTTTGGACTGAGTAGGCAATTGAGAAGTAAAGTCCTCTCTCGAAGAACAAAGATCACGCTCTATAAGTCTCTCATCATACCTGTCCTGATGTATGGCTCAGATTCATGGACAATGTCAAGAGAAGATGAGATGGCCCTTGGAGTATTTGAGAGAAAAGTTCTCCGGAAGATTTATGGTCCTTCCCGTGATGCCGACGGCGAGTATCGAAGGAGATTTAACGATGAGCTGTACGAGCTTTACGCAGATCTGACCATAGTCCAGCGAATTAAAGCCCAAAGGCTCCGCTGGCTGGGTCACGTCATGCGAATGGACAAAGAAGCTCCAGCCCAGAAGGTTTTCCAATCGTCACCCGAATTCGGCAGCAGAGGAAGGGGGAGGCCTCGACTGAGATGGAAACAACAGGTGGAGGATGACTTGAACTCCCTTGGGGTTTCCAATTGGCGTCAGTTATCGCTAAAAAGGAATGACTGGCGTGCTTTGATAGGCGACGGCCAAAATCGCTTAGGCGGTTAAGCGCCAATAAATGATGATGATGATGAATGCACGCTACCTGGATAGCCTAGCACTAAATGTCTAATTTGCAGCCTATGATCACAAACGGTTTGAACTTTAACGGAGTATTGGTGCTTTCGTGAAAAGGAACCTCACTGTAAACTCGTTGCTACGAGACACAAGCTGGGGGGCGGGAGGATAGTTGCATATGCAGACGATTTAGCTATTGCATACAGGGGCAAATTCCCACAAACCCTGTGTGACTTGATGCAAGTAGCACTGCGAGCAGTTTCCTCGTGGTCATCTCGGTGCGGACTTAATATCAACCCGGGAAAAGTGGAGCTTGTCCTTTATACTAACCGGTACAAAATACCAACGCTAAGCCTACCAGAACTAAATGGCGTGCGCCTGAACTTGGCTGACAAAGCCTGGAAGGAGAATGTCATCCAGCGCCAGAGGAAAGCGTGCATTGCACTTTACACCTGTAAAAGAGCCATTGGCAAAAAATGGGGGCTCAGTCCCAAAATCTGCAGATGGATTTACACTGCGATAATCCGGCCAATTATGCTGTATGGAGTCGTGGTATGGTGGCCTGCGCTGAGCAAGGCAGCCAACCTAAACCTGTTAGGTAAAGTCCACAGATCTAGCATGATCTGTATAAGCGGCGCGTTGAGAACAACGCCCAACGAAGCTCTCCAGGCCATTCTTGGCATTTTGCCACTCGATCTGGAAGGGTACCGGGCAGCGGCAGCATCGGCTCTGCGTCTAAGGGAAACTTCCGGCTGGGGCGCAGGCACTACTGGACACTCCGGTATTCTGGATTCTTACAGCTTTCTCCCTCCGAGCACGGACCGTTGTGCAACCACAACAGTCGGAGATAGCTGGTTCAGAATAAACATTCCCAGCAGGGAAGACTGGGAGAGGACGGATCGGTGTCCTGCTACTAATGGCGGCATTTCCATGTACACCGACGGTTCGAAGTTGGACGGCAGAGTTGGAGGAGGGATTTATTCCAAGGATCTTTACCTTGAGCTTTCCTTCAGACTGCCTGATCATTGCAGCGTCTTCCAGGCTGAGGTCTCAGCAATCATGGACGCCGCGGCTTGGATAGGGCAACACGCTATCGGACAGAATATCGTTATTGTCAGCGATAGCCAAGCGGCAGTCAAATCCCTTGGCTCTTACTTGTTCAACTCTGAACTGACGCTCAGCTGTCGTCGATCTCTTCAGGAGATGGCCCAACAGAACCGCGTGAGCCTCACATGGGTCCCGGGACACAGGGACATTGAGGGAAACTGTAGGGCAGACGAACTTGCTAGGCAGGGCACGACCAAGCAGGTTCTTCAGGATAAAGAACGCTTAGGTATGCCCTTTGCCACATGCAAGCTAATGCTGAAGGAGCATACACTCCGACAAGCCAATGAAAGATGGCTTTTATCGCCAGGGTGCCGAGTATCCAAACAATCCTGGCCAAAATGGGATATTAAAAGATCTAAATATATTTACACCCTAAGAAGAAGGGATATATCTATATTAATAGGGGTTTTAACCGGGCTGGGTGTACCCTACCGACGATGCTGTAGGAGTTGCAAAGATGATGAGGAGGAGGAAACGGTGGAGCATCTCATCTGCAACTGCCCGGCTTTAAGCGGCGCGAGAAGGCGCTTTTTCGGAGTTCCCTTCCTGGATAGCCTACGCCAGGTAGCGGAGCTGGACATAAAGGACTTGATGGCTTTCATCAAGTCTTCTAAATGGTTCGAGGAGGTGTAACGGTGTCGGTTTTAGGAGTGTCAGCCCCGGGATTCTGCTATGTGGAGAGTCCCAATAGCACTGGGATTTTTCATATGGCTGGGTCCCGGGACTGACTTTCCTAGTGTTGATGGTATCACAACGGGCCTTTTAATACTAGCCTAGGTGTGCCTTTGCGGCAAGCCACTTCAACCTAACCCTAACCTAAGCTTCTGGGTCTTGAGAAGGTTTTTCCGCCAAAGGAATTTCGGTACCATCGACGTATCCCACGCAATTTGGCAATTCCTCCCAGGTCTCTGACACGAGCTTTTTACGTTCATCCGCATTTGGCCAAAACTGATAACGATCTTTATGCTTTAGCAGGGCATTAAAAATTCGCTCAGTCAAATTCTAATAAAAAGAAATGTTCAATATTCACTTAACAAAACAGTGAAGGACACTAACCTGAATAATACCACCATCACTAACTCCAAACAAGTCAGCAATCTTAGATAGAGTAGCACCTTCACCACTTGAGCCTAAACGGTATAATACAATTGCTAACTGTGTTTCGACAGGGAATTGTTTGCAAGAACGTATCTGGTTGAAGGCCTCATCGTCCTTTATTAAATTTAAAATAAAGTCAAAGGTTTTCCAGCTTACGCGCGTAATTTTTTTGAATCTGTTTTCATCAAGTTCCCATAACACGTCTTTCAAAAAATCCTTACATTTCGGAACGCTGTTTTGAATAAGCGGCACGCTGTATCTGCATTCCTCGCCCAGGGCCAAAACAATAAGAAGATCCTCCAATATTTTATCTTCTTTTTTTCCCTTCTCTTCTACCAGTAAAAACAATTTTACTAATGTGAAGCAAAATAACAACTTCAAAATATACATACCTTCGTCCTCACAAAACATTTCTATAATCATTAAATCATTTAATGCAGCTTCCTCCAATAATCTAAAAAGTTTTCGTTTTTCGCTTAGGTTAGGTTCAAGTGGCTGCCGCAGAGGCACACCTAGGCCAGTATTAAAAGACCCGTTGTGATACCACCAACACTAGGAAAGTCAGTTCCGGGACCCTGCCATATGGAAAATCCCGGTATTAACGGAATTCTCCACATAGCAGAATCCCGGGACTGACTTTCCTATACCGACACCGTTACTCCTCCTCGAACCTCGTTTTTCGCTACTCGGGACATTTTTTTTTAACAAATAAATATCTAAACAGATAAACAGCTGATTGTAAGAGCTTTGCCATTATGTTTGCCATCGGTCACTCATTTAACAATAGTGGCAACTTTGTAACTTTGCAATTATTATATACATGCGAAATTAAATGAGTACCATTAATATAAACAAATTTGCATATACATAGATTTCTTTAAACTTCTTTATTACTTGACGCGGAGCTTAATACTAATTATGTGCTAGTTAGTAAGCTTTTAAACAAGTGAGCAACCCCCTCGGTGTCGCTCTTATAGTTTAGACGAATGTTTGGTGGTGTGTCTATTATATGTAGCATTTCCAGTGTTAGGCATTTGATATAGTGTTGTTCTTATCGAAGTTGGGTGGCCACTACTTGCACAGTGTGCCGAAAGTGCTGTTTTTTGGTTGCTTGATTGGCACTGTTTAACGTCGCATTTGTGTTGCGCTAATTGGGTTTTCAACTTAGATTTTGTTGTGCCCACATATACATTTTCACAAGGTTCATTGTTTTTACCGTTGAAATGGATTTTATAAATGACATTACTTTTGTCTAGTTGATGGATTTTAGATTTGGTTTTATTAAACAGAGTTCTCAGCGTGTTGGTAGGTTTATGGGCTATTCTTACTTTTTCCTTATCATAACAGTCTGACTTTGCGAGCCGCTCTGACAAACAAGGTACATAGTTACGTGACAGATTTGAATATTTTAGAACTTTCATGGTTTTGTTGATAACTTTAAAATTTGCCTCTTTTTAATAGTGTGTTTATAATGTTTTCCGGAAATTCGTTGTCCTTTAGAAGTAATTTTGCTTCGTTTTTTATCTCCCTGTGGTAAACTTCGTCGGTTATCTGCAACATACGTCGTATACAGCCCATTGCTCTATTTATTATCATCGTCTTAGGATGTTTCGAATGAAAGTTGATGATTCGTCCGGACGCTGTTGCTTTTCTATACCACTTTAATTTCAGCTGATTTCCTCTTCGGATTATAATAGAGTCAAGGTACGGTAACGTGTTTTCTTTTTCGAGTTCCGTCGTGAATTTTATATTTCTGTCAAACGAATTTAATATCTTTAGCATATTTGAAGATTTGTTTTGGTATATTAGTATGTTCCTTTATAATCGTCCATTTTTCTCGAATTATGTCAAGTGCTAAATTTGTGGGTATGCTAGGAAACAGCGACACCACATCAAAAGAGATAAGTTTTTCGTCATCATAAATATACGTGTTATTAATTATTTCTTTAAATTCATATGTGTTTTTTATATTGTAAGTAGAGTTCGCCGTTACATTTTTCAAAATATTCACTGTATATTTGCACAAGCTGTATGATGGTGAACCAATGGCAGAACAAATAGGTCGAAGTGGCGTTCCTTCTTTGTGGATTTTGGGAAGTCCATAAATTCTTGGTGGTAGCGCAGTGGTCGTGGTTAATTTATACTTTTCAGCTTTTGAGATACAACCGATTTTAAAAAGTTTCTCTACGAGACTGTTATTTTTATTTTGTAACCTTGATGTAGAATCCTGTCTTTGAATTCCATAAGTAGTGAAGTCATTTAAAATATCACCCATTTTGCTGTTATAGTCATTTATGATGATTGCTACGGTTTTGTTTCCCTTGTCCGATGTTAAAATTCTGATGTTGTTATTTTTGCTTAGAAATTTCTGCGTCTGCTCCACTGTATCTAATATTGCACGATCTATTGCACTTTCCTTATTAGTGGTTGTATGATTTTTTATTAAAAGCATGAGTTTAGTGCGGGCTTCTTCTTGTGTCTCTTTTTTTTTATTACTCTGAATAAGTTCCTCTCCATTGGCAAAAGAGCGGGAAACGTTGGTTTTTCACAGGTAACGCGAACTTCGGACCTTTCGTGAGAAGCGCTTTGATTTCTTGTGGGAAAGTCGGTTGTTGTTTTATTTAAAAACCTCTCCTCGTGGTTGTTGTTGATAAGTACGCTATTTCGTTTGTTTCTTAATTTCTCATGTTTGGCCACTTGTCTATTTTTTATCAATGTTGTTAGTTTATTTGTGACATTTTCTTCTTTTACCATAAATGCTACTAGTTAGACATACCACCAAACATTCGTCTTAACTACAAGAGCGACACCGAAGGGGTTGCTCACTTGTTTAAAAGCTTACTAACTAGCTAATAATTAGTATTAAGCTCCGCGTCAAGTAATAAAGACGTGTAAAGAAATGTATGTATTTGCAAATTTGTTTATATTATGAATGTTTTATTTATGTTTTTTTTTTTTTGGTGATTGAAAATTTGTTTATGTTTCATTTATAGATCCTTGACAACGGTTATCGCAGAATAACCGAAATATATTGGAACAAACCTGTGGTTTTAATAAAATATTTCTTTGACCTCGAGCCAGCAAAATTTCAACATATCTTTACAAAATAGCAATATTTTTATATTAGTACAAGACCGAGAATAATCAAACATCTTACGGTTTCTGGTGGCTGCTTTTGGAAGTTAATGCAAATCAACAAGCGAAAAAATTTAGGAATTTTATAAAATTTCTCTCCATTCATAAGTGGGGAGTGAAAAATACACAACATCATGACTAAATAATTTTGTTTGTAGTAATTCAAATGTGGTTTTTTATTAATTAAAATGTTTTTATTAGGTCGCTTTCGTCGTTCTTGTGCCCGAATTTTTGCTTTCGATTTTGAACCAACTTCCTGTTGCGCTAGGGTCTTGAAATTTTCCCCACAGTTCAGGTCGCGATGACAATGCAATATCATTGTGTATCAATACCAAGTGTGAACTCTTCTTTTGACAACACACATTAAAATGTCGGTTTGTTTACATCCTGCACATATTAAAATGTCGCCAGCACCGAATAACAGAAAAGCAAATGGCGTTGTTTAACATCCTGCACACATCAACATGGCGGTCTCCTATATTTTACCTAATGGTAGAAAGAGATGGGAAGATGGAAAGAAGTGAGATAAAAAAGGAAATTAAAAACAGGTGACTAAACTCACTTTGAAGTTTTCACGACTATGTCTATGATATCACACTTGTTATTAACCACAATCTCAAACAGGTGTTAAACTCATTTTGGAATTTTGAGGTCTATGCAGAAGAGTTTACACTTGGTATTGATACACAATGATGCAATATTATGGAAAAAAATCCGATAGGTGGCGCGTGGGTCGCTATATTTTCAAAAATCACATTTATGGTCCGTTTTGGCTAAAATTCGGAACATATATTGCTACTATGAAAATAAATATTTTCCTTAAAAAAATTCCGCTAGGTGGAGCTGTTCTAAGTCCTAATTATGAACCAATTTAGCTGATATTTAGCGTGTGTATTACTTAATAAATTTCCAAATGTTCAAAAAAAAATTGGACCCGGTAGGTGGCGCGTGAGTCGCTCTATTTAAGAAATGCGAAGGTCTGTTTTCTGTATCGATTAATTCATTTTTCAACGAACTTCCCGTTGAGGTAGAATCTTGAAATTTTCATCATCGTTTAGTTTTCTGCCCCACGCAATATATCAAAAAAATAATTCCGATACGGGTACGGGTAGAGATATTTGAAAATTTTCATTTCCAGAAATTTTGCTTTGGATTTTGAACTAACTTCCCGTTGAGTTAGCAAAGAGGGTAGAAATATTATTTCTACCCTCTTTGGAGTTAGGGTTTTGAAATTTTCACCATCGTTCAGGTTTCGCTGACAATGCATTATAGGAAGAAAAAAATAATCCAAAATATTGCTTTAATTGCAAAAGTCCCATTTATCGGCCTATCTTCCTTATTACTATCTGAATATTTCGTACACATGCTATAATACGGATGCTATAATGTGTTTTCAGCGCCATCTGCATATAAATAGCATCAAAATTTCGAATGTTTGGATTTCACTTACATACATTTAGGCGCAGTCACCGTTGCACAAAGGAAAGATGATGTATTATATTGCTTAAAGAAGAGTAATTTTATTCATGTAACCATAGAAACACCGCGTAAAGCTTGTAAACGTAGAAAATTACCGAATGCGTAAATGAACTGTCAAATTTTTTTTGGAACGAAGTTAACACAAAGTCGGTAAAGTTCCGCGAGGAGTTTAATGTGTAAACACCTCAAAATGTTTTTAAAATGAACTTAAAACTGGAAAATAATTTCCCCTCTGCCTACATAAATTCTTCACCACGTAAAGCTTATCCGGAACATTCGTGAGTGGGAATTCTTATAGGTATTAAATAGTACTTGGAGTTTGAAATGTATAAAAACATTTGGCGCTTGCTATATCGTGAAAAGATGTTTTTTTTAGGAAAGCTCATATCGGTAATAAGATTATAAGAAACTAATGCGAACCATCTCTATCGTGCGCCAATGTTTTTCATACATTTCAAACTCCAAGTACTGTTTAATACTTATAAGAATTCCCACTCACAAATGTTCCGGATAAGTTACGTGGTGAAGAATCTATGTAGGCAGAGGGGAAATTATTTTCCAGTTTTTAGTTCATTTAAAAAACATTTTAAGGGCGATTCCATCGTCACGGATGGGACAAATTTACAGGAGATTTTATTTTTGCTAGTGGATTTCCATAAAACCAACTAACGTTTTCTGCTCTTGGTGGAGCGGTCTAAAAATATAATATTCGGTTAACGTTACATTAAAAGGAAAACCTTTAGTAATGTAATATACATGCAAAAAACTTAAGATTTAAAATTGTAACGGTTGGGACAAATTTTAAAACCTAATTTTGAGTCGAAAAATGTTTTGTAAAAACTCTGCGAATTTATAACATTTATTAGTTTTATTCACATATTTCCATTTGAAACGATATATGAGCATTATAACAAAACAATCATAACAAAGTTACTTTCTTCATTTCTATTGTTACAATCCAAAACTTAACTGTATGTCGTGTCACGGATGGGACACCAATTGTAACGGATGGGACCCGTGCGAATTTAAGTACTTGAGAAATTTATTGACTATGATTCAAGTATGCTAAAGGTTCAGAATCAGGGTCGCTCCATGCACTGGCTTCATCAAGTGAAGAACTTTGTGATGCATTGAGTTTGAACACCTTAATCTTAGTTAGTTTTGATATAAATATACATATATACGAATATGTCCTCTTGACTGTGTCCTTTAAAGAAATGTTGCGATTGAATCTTTTTTTAATAGGAAGTGCACGACTCCATCTTTCGTCAAGCTTAATTCTATCAGCTTTGACCTCAACTTCAGATAAATGCATAACTTCAATATTTTCTATGACCTTTGCAGCAGTCAACATGAAATCCACAGAATTATGAATATCAACTTTTCTGCTTTTAACTTCGGTCCACACCGCCCTCTTCACTACGGCACCCACTCTATCCACTGTCCTTTTTCCGTGGAAGGTTGCGAAAAAGTACCATTCTGCCTGAACTTCAAATTCTTCAAGCATACAAGAAAGGCTCGATAGTGTGAACTTGTTTTTGAACTGTCCAGTTCTTGAGTTTTATTTTTTAGGGATGCCACGAGCTTTTTTATGCATGCATAAACCATGTACTTATCATGACATATGACGTCACTGACAATAGCGTATGAGTATCTCTTGCCTTCAGCCAACCATGCACATGCTGTAAATACAGTAATCTGTCTGTGGCCCCAGTGTGCAGCCTGAATCTCGTCTTACATTTCAACGCTATAGTTTTCAGCAAAATGTATTTGCAATATTGCTTCGTCACTGGCTATACTTTCTTTGACCTCATTAAATGTGTCAGATTGAACTCTTTTTATGAATAAATGGTTCTTAAAGCGAGGGGCTTGTTCACTTAACTCTTCAAGCGATTCCTCGATTGTGCCTACCACTGATGTTAATTTAGGGCGCCCACCGATCCCAACCTATTGATTCCAGCAAGAGGATTTATTCAAATCCAATATATCGATATTGTTTAGAATAGTTTTAATTTCTTTTATAAATCGGCTGCATTCTCCAAACATACATTACTTACATCGCAACAAGCTTTCTGTAATAACTCGGTACCAGTGGGAGGGAAATCTGTTACATTCTTGCTTATACTTTCTGTCAAGTAATTAAAATTGGCGTGGTACTTACATTTTCAGGGCGAAGTTCATAAAATTTAGAAATTTTTATCCAACTTGAGGGTTTTCATTTTTGAGGAGAAAGTAAGCTTCCTTAATGGTCATATTCATATGACGCTTCGGAATTGGTACCTTTTTCCCAGTTGCAATATCCTTTATTAATTTAACATCTTTTTTCCCCGGGGCTTGACGACTAATATCATCACGCTGGTAAAACTGTATTATTAATTTTTTCATTTCTTCAGAAATGGTACGCTTGCAAGCATTTTCCTTATAAGGTTCAGTAAGTAGGTCAGTGGGATCATCTACATTTTCTTGAACGAGCTTACGAATAACCGCTACTTTCTTCCTCGGACTCCAGGGGAGTATTTTCTTTACCTTACTTACAGCCTTTCCCAATGTCTGGATACAAGAATATGACCCCAAATACCGGCGCGAATCTACCTTTACGGGTGCCGAAGATTTTTTGTTTTGCCGGTACAGCCTTTTCCTTTCTGTTTCTTTTCTTCGATTTTTGTTTTGCAATGTTTTGGATGCAGCCACCTTCTCCTTCATTATTTTACGCCTCATCTGCCCCCTTTCCCTTTCTCGCAGCATGTGTTGCAAATAAACTTCGGGTGATTCCTTTAGTTTCTGTCTATACTATAGTCTTTCCCATCCTTCTGATCAAAATTTTCATTAAATATACATTTTCTGAAACATTTTTTAAACTATAAAGCTTATCGGCCCTGTTCACCCACCTCTGAAAATGGTCCCTCCCATATCTGTACCGGATGGGACAAACTTCAATGACACTTTTTTCTTAATTAATCTTACAGAAACGAAAATGCAATTGCACTTCCTAAGCGCATTGAAATTCTAGAACTACATAACAAACACGCTTTAAAAAAATAGCTCCTGTAATTAAAAAAAGAACTTGTTTGGTTTTTTTGTCACGGGTGGGACATGGCCAACATTGCTTAATTTATCCTACAAAAAAGCTAATTAAGCTTACCTGAATTTATGTAATATTTAATTGAAATTAATAAAAAGGAGTTTCCGTATAGATTTCAATTATTAACCACATGAATTATGAAACACAAGGTAGGTAGGTAGGTTGAAGTGGCTGCCGCAAAGGCACACCTAGGCCAGTATTAAAAGGCCCGTTGTGATACCATCAACACTAGGAAAGTCAGTCCCGGGACCCAGCCATATGGAAAATCCCAGTGCTATTGGGACTCTCCACATAGCAGAATCCCGGGGCTGACACTCCTAAAAACCGACACCGTTACACCTCCTCGAACCATTTAGATGACTTGATGAAAGCCATCAAGTCCTTTATGTCCAGCTCCGCTACCTGGCGTAGGCTATCCAGGAAGGGAACTCCGAAAAAGCGCCTTCTCGCGCCGCTTAAAGCCGGGCAGTTGCAGATGAGATGCTCCACCGTTTCCTCCTCCTCATCATCTTTGCAACTCCTACAGCATCGTCGATAGGGTACACCCAGCCTTGCTGCGTGCCTTCCAATAAGGCAGTGCCCGGTTAAAACCCCTATTAATATAGATATATCCCTTCTTCTTAGGGTGTAAATATATTTAGATCTTTTAATATCCCATTTTGGCCAGGATTGTTTGGATAATCGGCACCCTGGCGATAAAAGCCATCTTTCGTTGGCTTGTCGGAGTGTATGCTCCTTCAGCATTAGCTTGCAAGTGGCAAAGGGCATACCTAAGCGTTCTTTATCCTGAAGAACCTGCTTGGTCGTGCCCTGCCTAGCAAGTTCGTCTGCCCTACAGTTTCCCTCAATGTCCCTGTGTCCCGGGACCTATGTGAGGCTCACGCGGTTCTGTTGGGCCATCTCCTGAAGAGATCGACGACAGCTGAGCGTCAGTTCAGAGTTGAACAAGTAAGAGCCAAGGGATTTGACTGCCGCTTGGCTATCGCTGAAAATAACGATATTCTGTCCGATAGCGTGTTGCCCTATCCAAGCCGCGGCGTCCATGATTGCTGAGACCTCAGCCTGGAAGACGCTGCAATGATCAGGCAGTCTGAAGGAAAGCTCAAGGTCCAGATCCTTGGAATAAATCCCTCCTCCAACTCTGCCGTCCAACTTCGAACCGTCGGTGTATATGGAAATGCCGCCATTAGTAGCAGGACACCGATCCGTCCTCTCCCGGTCTTCCCTGCTGGGAATGTTTATTCTGAACCAGCTATCTCCGACTGTTGTGGTTGCACAACGGTCCGTGCTCGGAGGGAGAAAGCTGTAAGAATCCAGAATACCGGAGTGTCCAGTAGTGCCTGCGCCCCAGCCGGAAGTTTTCCTTAGACGCAGAGCCGATGCTGCCGCTGCCCGGTACCCTTCCAGATCGAGTGGCAAAATGCCAAGAATGGCCTGGAGAGCTTCGTTGGGCGTTGTTCTCAACGCGCCGCTTATACAGATCATGCTAGATCTGTGGACTTTACCTAACAGGTTTAGGTTGGCTGCCTTGCTCAGCGCAGGCCACCATACCACGACTCCATACAGCATAATTGGCCGGATTATCGCAGTGTAAATCCATGTGCAGATTTTGGGACTGAGCCCCCATTTTTTGCCAATGGCTCTTTTACAGGTGTAAAGTGCAATGCACGCTTTCCTCTGGCGCTGGATGACATTCTCCTTCCAGTTAAACTTTCTATCCAGAACTATGCCTAGGAATTTGGTTTTGTCAGCCAAGTTCAGGCGTACGCCATTTAGTTCTGGTAGGCTTAGCGTTGGTATTTTGTACCGGTTAGTATGAAGGACAAGCTCCACTTTTCCCGGGTTGATATTAAGTCCGCAGCGAGATGACCACGAGGAAACTGCTCGCAGTGCTACTTGCATCAAGTCACACAGGGTTTGTGGGAATTTGCCCCTGTATGCAATAGCTAAATCGTCTGCATATGCAACTATCCTCCCGCCCCCCCAGCTTGTGTCTCGTAGCAACGAGTTTACAGTGAGGTTCCATAATAGCGGAGAGAGAACACCACCCTGAGGCGTTCCTCTTGTGACATAGCGTGAGAAATCAACTGTGCCCAGTGTAGAAACTATTTTCCTTCCCTTTAGTAGCTTATCAATTAGTCCAATAAGAGACCTGCTTATGCCCAGATTAGTTAGAGCGGTGTTAATAGCCCCCGGGCTTATATTGTTGAAGGCACCTTCAATGTCTAGGAAGGCCACGAGACAGTAATCTTTTTCATACAACGATTTTTCAATAACAGAGACAAGGCTGTGAAGCGCAGTTTCCGTTGATTTACCTTTGGTGTATGCATGTTGATAGCTAGAGATAAGGTTGCTATCAATAGTAGAGGAGAGATAATCGCTAATTATCCTCTCGAAGGTTTTGAGTGCATGGGCCGAGAGACTGATCGGTCTGTAGTCTTTAGGCTCATAGTGTGAGGCTTTCCCAGTGCGGAATGTAGTTGAGAGCCAGGCAGGCTGAAAAGAGAAATACCAGCCATTTAGCCGATGTTTCCAACGTGTTTATGAGTTGTGCGGGGAAAATCCCGTCTGGCCCAGTAGCCTTGAACGGCTCAAAGCTTTTGATCGCCCTCCTTACCCTTTCCTCCGTGATGGGTATATTCACTGCCATATTTGTTGCAGATGCTAAAGGTGCTTCATGCAAGTTCCCCGGAAAGTGTGTATTCAGTAGCAGCTCCAGGGTTTCCCCTTCCGTGCTAGTCCACGATCCGTCAGGCTTCCGCAAATAGCTAATGGCTGTTTGAGTTTTTGAGAGCACTCGTCTAAGTCTCGCCGTATCATCGACCTTTTCGACCCCGGTGCAGAAATCTCTCCGCGAAGTTCTCTTCGCCTGCCTTAGGGCCCTTTTATAGGCCCTCAGTTTAACTTTATATTCGAGCCATTCAGGCTCCGTACCGAGGCTCTTGGCCCTATTAAATTGGTTCCTGCAGGACTTGCGGAGCGAATCCAGGTCGTAGGACCACCAGTGTGGTCTATGTTTACCGCGTGGTTTCGGCACTGGACAAGCCTGCTCTAGGGCATTTGAGAGCGCCGTTGTAAAGGTCGCAACTAGATCATCCAGTTCTCCTACTGATGATGGAGCTTGTGGGGGTAACACTGGTAGGTCCCTAACTAATATTTGATTATGTAGCTGCCAATTAGTGTTGCGTGGATTGCGTTTCATAACTGGCTGCTCAACAGAAAAATCTAAGGCAATTTCTATGTACCGGTGGTCGGAAAATGAATGCTCCTCAAGAACACGCCATTTCCTAACCCACTCATAAGCGCCTTCGCTACAAATAGTGAGGTCTATGACCTCCCTACGGGCTTTAGTGATAAAAGTAAGCTGAAGTGACCCACTGCTGGGATATTCTGATGCCGCTTCGGATGGGGATCCACCTCTCCGTCCGATCTCTGGCGTTTGAAGGGATTCCCGTTCAGCCTTTTAGGCGCATAGGGCCTTTGGAAATTTGGTATCAGAGCTTTCGCTTTCTCCACCATCTTCCTTTCATTCAGCGATAGTGTATCCTGCGATGCTTCCTCATATTTCTTCAGGATCCTTGCAGCCTTTCCTTTTATCCCAGTACGCAAAGCGTCGGGGAGATGTCTTTTGGGAGGAGTTCAGACCCGTAGTTGCCATCGCGGTCTCTCCCTTTGATAGAAGCTTAGTTGCGTCTTCCTTCTCTTTCGGATCACTGAGGCCAGGTCCCGAGACCATTGCCACAGACATTGAGAGGTTGATGTTCGTGCCGGCGCTTGATGGAAGTTTAGCATCCGCCGTTTTCTGCTTACCTGCGTATGCAGCCGCACTGGTGCTGGCTTTCATCAAGTCACTCTCACTTGCTAGCAGTTTCGAGGATGACCGACCCGTAGTTACCATCGTTGTCGGTCCCCCAGTTGACTTTGAAATAGAGTTTGTCCTCCGGCGTTGTGATTTCTCTTGCTCCAGCATAGTTCTCCTCTGCTGCGGAGTAAACGAAGTTATTGATTGTTTTGAATTTTGAGTTGTATTCATCTTGTTCGTACGACCCCTCGCCGGACACGGCCAGCTTGGGGTCAAGGGTGGATTAAGGGGAATGTGTCGTCCGCCACGGCAGAGCCCCATACCGCGGTAAGACCATGGTTACTCTCTGAGGCGGTCCGGTATCAGAGAGGCACCGTTCGACTACAGCCACGATTTACCTCCCGGCTGCAAACGTCCAATGGGCACGGTATCGCGTAACACCCTGGATTGGGAGGGGTATGAAACACAAACTATTTGACAGACTTTTCGAAAACTGCTATCTCAACCTCGCTCAAAAAATTCGTATAGTACTTGGTTTCAAAACATAAAAAAAGACAACAAATATAAATTTAAAGCTTTAATTTGTTATTTTTTGGTTGACTAAGAATATTACCCAACTGTTTATCTAAATATTTGTTAGTTAATATAAAATAAAAAAATAGAATAAAAAAAATATTTTTAATTTATATGTTTAATTAAAAATATTTTTTTATTCTATTTTTTATTTTATACCTACTTTGTAGTCAATTTACGCATTCAGCAAATCTTTACAGAAATCATGATTTATAAATACACCAAGTGTCAATTCAACAAGAATTCAAAATAGAATTACTAAGAAAAGCTGTTTAATTCAGAATGGCCATTCAGTTGATTTGATTCTTTTTGAGAGTTAATTCAGCGCATTCAGTACGAATCAGTTATTAAAAAAATGCTAATTCACTCCCTAAAATAGTACTAAAAGTTTTCAAGTTCCTTTCACGCTAGAAGAATTTGAAAAAAAAATTACATTAAATATTATAATAAACTATAACATAAAATTAGTGGAAAAAGCTTATCCGCGTGTAAGAAATATGAGAATTTGGGAAAATTCAAGTTAAAATATAAAAAAACGTATGATTTTGAAAGGTACAACATGCCTAGTCTTCACATAAACTGCCTTATTAGTGTTGCTGATGTGGTAGTTACGAAGCTTCGGCAGATTTTGTATGAAATTTCTGAGGACTCATTTTGATAGGCCAAACAGTATAATTATGTGCAAGTTAGAACTAGCTGAAATATTTTCCTGATTTTCAAGAACTATTTTCGTCGATGGTGTTGAGTAATTTTTTATGTGAAATTAAATTTTGTTTATGCGTAGCATGAAAGAAATTGCTTAACACCCTCGTTGAAAAAAATTCTTAAAAATCAGAAAAATATTTCAGCTCTAACTTGTGCTCTTTAATTTTGTGTCTAACTGTATATATTACTGAAGTGCCTGAAAAAAGCTCATAAAATCCATAAATCCTCGATTTTACAATCAACGTGGCTGTTTGGTAGTATCCCGGCTTTTTACAAGTCTTCAATGGGTGACCGGAGTTCTGGTCGAGTGCCGAATTCGGGACATTTTTTAGCACGGATAAGAAACGGGTTAATAAAAATGATAGCACCTTAAAGGCACTGTAGGGATGGCAGCTATTTTAGTTTTGTGAGCCCAAAAGTTTCGAGATCCCGAGTATGTATTATTTATTTGCATTACCAACAAGATGCTTAAATAGATCTAAAATATATGTAAGTAGAGTTTAAATATATCCTATAACTTTTTTTTTACAAAATAGCAATATTTTTATATTAGTACAAGACCGGGAATAATCAAACATCTTCTTACGGTTTCTCGTGGCTGCTTTTGGAAGTTAATGCAAATCAACAAGCGAAAAAGTTAGGGATTTTATAAAATTTCTCTCCATTCACAAGTGCGCTGCAATATTAGGTGTTAATTTTTATACCCTGCTTTTATGATTGTATATAAAACCAAATAGCTAAAAAAAACTGCCTTAATCCAACTTAATGTCATATTATTCATAAGAAACTAGCTGTTTTAAATATTCGTTACTTTTTAACTTCTCTTCGAGATTTCGGACTTATAAAAAACAATCCCGGGATTGACTTCAAATGTCAAAGAAAATAAAAAATATATATAATGACAACATTTCATGATACAATAAGCGCACCAGTAGGAAATTGTAACAGTGAGGGACGTTTCTGACATCTTACTTAAGTATTAGGACTTATCATAATATATCTATGTTGCGGTGTTGCATCTACAGCTTATATGTAAGGGGTCGTGCATATATGACGTCACGCTCTTTGAGGGGGGGAGGGGTCTGCGATTTGTGACGAAATGTGACATGGGGGGAGGGGGGGAGTAGCACTTACGTGATGTCACGTTATTTTTTGCATGTTTTCTAGCGTGCAACGTCCATGAACGTTTTTAAATTTAGCACGTTTTCATTCTTTCGATTGGCAAATATTATTTAATAATTAATATAAACATTCTAAATATGTATCAGATTTTATGTCAAATAAATATTGAATTTATATTTATTAAGGGTGTGATGTGACATTCGAGGGGGAGGGGGGGTCTGGCGTTTGTGACTGGGTGTGACATGGGGGGAGGGGGGGGGTCAAAAACTACCAAAAATCGTGTGACGTCATATATGCACGACCCCTAATAAGATTTATTATTAAGGAAATTCACAAGGTTTTTTATAGTTTTATGTACAATTTCAACAACACAACACTTGAGATCACTATATGAGTTGAATGTTGTGTCTGAATACATTAAATTAAAATTTCATACAAATTTGTCAGAAAATATTGAATTTTTGTGTTCGTGGCTCTTTTACTTTTTAAACTAGAGAAAACGAAAAAACAAGGAAAAGCAAAATAGCACACCTGCACATTGGGTTGCTTAATTTTATTGTGCTATTCAAATTTTATATAAGAAATGACAACAAAGAAAATATGACAGTTTTAAAATAATAGCAGATAAGCCGAATAGGAGACCTTTTGAATTGCCTAGTTTCTTTTAATTTTTTTTTTTTAATTTTTATAAGTACATACACAGAGAAGTTTTAATGACATTTGACATGTGTTTAGTGTTGTAAACCAAATGCTGGAAAAGAACTAAACAATCATACAGTGCTTGTCAGCTGAAGCATCATCGCGAAAAACGTTCTAAGTGTAAGTAAGTAATTTTTATCAAAACCGGGTTCATTGCATAAAACATTTTTTATTGCTCTCTTACATTGTCCAGATAACAAGTTTTCTAAAATTTGACACCAAAACTGTAAAAATGCATTTAAAAATAGTAGGGTAATTTAAAGTGACATACATTATTTTACATACATAGAAGCGTCAAAAGCGATTCGTAATGGCACTGGAATATCATGTGAAAGGTGTAATACTGATAATATAAAAGATATAAAAGAAAAAGTTAAGGAGACAGATGAGAAAAAAAAATTAAAAAAATTTTTCTTTAGCGATTTTTTGCTCTCCTGACAAAAAATTGGTTTTTTTTTGGTCTTACCCCCTGAATCTTTAGGTATTGATGAGAAAATAAGCCTTGCAAAAAATTAGCGCTCTAACCTAACCCTAGAGAAGAGAGGTCTCCATATTAATAGGCGTATTGACTGGGCACTGCCTCATTGGTAGGCACGCAGAAAGACTTGGTGTGCCCTACCGACGATGCTGTAGGAGTTGTAAGGATGATGAGGAGGAGGAAACGGTGGAGCACCTCATCTGCAACTGCCCGGCTTTAAGTGGCGCGAGAATGCGCTTTTTGGGAGTTCCCTTCCTGGTTAGCCTACGCCAGGTCACGGAGCTGGACATAAAGGACCTGATGGCCTTCATCAAGTCATCTAAATGGTTCGAGGAGGAGTAACGGTGTCGGTATAGGAACGTCAGTCCCGGGATTCTGCTATGTGGAGAATTCCGTTAATACCGGGATTTTCCATATGGCAGGGTCCCGGAACTGACTTTCCTAGCGTTGGTGGTATCACAACGGGCCTTTCAAAACTGGCCTAAGTGTGCCTCTGCGGCAGCCACTTGAACCTAACCTAACCTAACCTAACCCTTAGGGGTGGCTATTTTTATTCGCCCTTTCCAATACATTTTATATGGGGGAAAATGGTATTTTTTTTTTTCAAAGTGAATTTTCTTTTAATTTTTGAAACTTTTGTGAAAATATTTTTACATTCTCTTAAAAATGAAGCTTTGAGGCTGCCAAAATGGTATGAAATGTGCAATTATCTTAGCTATTAAAATAATTTCGAATTTTCAAACGCGTTTTTCTCCACTTTCACTGTAATAAAACCATGGAACTGCACTTCATATTGTTCCTTTTTTATGTGAAGATTATTTTCTACCTACCTTCTTGAAAAATTTGCCGTAATCTTCGAGAAATCAGCAAAAAACAGCAAGATTTTATGTATGTATGTAAATATATGAAAACATTGAGTAAGAGTTGCCGTAGCTAAAGAAAACGGAACCAAATTTTCGGACTTATAGTTTCAAAACAATTTTCCGAAGACAATATCATACCCGAAATAAGTTTTGAACAAATATATAAATATAAATTTCAGTTTCTGAATGGTTCCAATAAAAATTTGTCCTATTTACATTAAAATCTTGAAGCATAATCCACAACATATACAATTTTAGAGTTAGGACCATGGTAGAAGAATATAGAGGTAGTTCTACTTCTTCTTCTTGGTCGCCATTGCCCTCATTTGACATAAACCGTGTTAGTGACGTTTCCTTTTGAAAATGAGCTACCGTATTTTCATACCAAAAAAGAACCGATTTAAACTTCAAACGGAAAAAATTTTGAAGTTTATTGAAATAAATTATTAAATTTCACAATGTACCCTGCTAAAGCATGCTGTAGGAAACTCCAATACACTTACAACCCTTTTGACAACACCTACACAATTACAAACAATCTTTTTCTGTTTCCTTTTAGTTTGACTTTTGGTGTCAGAGAAAAAAAATTATTTGAAATTTTTCGTTTATTTTAATTTTTAAAAATTTGAGAAAAATATTTGTGGGTTAAGTTTTCGTGTTTTGCGCACCAATGTGCTACGAAATTGGGAAACAATCAGCAACTTTAATACTTATAAGCTGTTTTATCATCACAATTTTGAAGGCAAAACCGCAAATGCAATCACGAACGCTCAGCTCCCTTCATCGGCTTCAACGTCCGGATGTGCTTATGCGGAGACGCCAAATCAATTGCCACAAGCATCCTTGCTAATGTATTGTATTATATATGTACATAGCCCTAATTAAAAATAAATACAAACTAGAAATCGGGTGTGTTTTCATTTATAAACATATAAAGTTTTGTTGTTGCTGTTGTAGGTGTCTTGTTGTTGTTGTAGGTTTCCTGTTGTTGTTGTAGTGTTCTTGTTGTTGTTCAGCTTTGTTTACTCATTACTGACTGACATCTATGTCACGGATGAGTGAAAAGTGCTCGGGCAAAGATAGGGAGAGCCTTATGGAGTATTTAATTAGTAAGAAAGAGACGCAAAACCCTACACGTATACAAACTGTTTATTCAGGATTGTAATGTCGCTCTTGAAAACCTGAATGAAACTTTGCACTACGGCCTGAAATAGATTTCATTCAGCCATACCTGACAATTGACTATTCAAATGACTGATATATGTCTAGTAGGGTAGTGTGTATCTAGAAAAAAACATTTTTCTAAAATAAAGCGAAGGTAAGTAAAATACAAGTCAAGTTTTTGCATTTTGTTCGCGGATTTTCCTATGGAAATTTATTCTGTTTGACCAATTTCACGTATTTGGGCCACTTTGGCTGCTTTTAACTACCCAATATTTTCCCATTTTTTGTAAAATACTACCCTCAAGTAGTATCAGGCATTTTTAGACGTCATCCCATGGCAAATACTTCAGACAGACACCGCAAAACTCGGGAAATTTCACTACTTTTCACTGCGCGGGTTTGACAAATTTTGGCTACTTTTAAATAGCAGATCTTCGCACATGTGTCGTAAAATGCTATCCTTAAGTAGAATCAAGCATTTCTAGACATCATCCCATGGCAAAAACTTCAGCCAGACACCTCAAGGTTCGGGAACTTTTATTTTCCTATTAATTTGCTTTCTCTTGTTTGTCCCACTTTTACTGTTTTTAAATGACGGATCTTTTCACATGTTTCGTAGGACACTACGCTTAAGTATTAATTCATATAATTAATTAAGTAATTTTAATCATTTCTAGGCTTCGTCCCATGGCAAAAACTTCAGCCAGACACCTCAAAGCTTGGAAATTTCACTAATTTTTTAATAGGAAATATAATATTTGAATAGGAAATATGAAATGAAAATGCGTCTAAAAAAAATTAAAAAAAAATGACAACGTAAATACTAAAAAATGTATTTTAAGTGTTGTTATTTGGTGCTTTTGCTGATGGTAAGTTATATCCGAACTTTTTTTGTTTACAGGTGTAAGATTAAATCCATAGGGCCGATTTCACAATCTACGCTTAACGCAAACTGGGATTTAATTGACGTATTTTTTACGGTTATTGTCAAATTAATCGCAATTAGCATTAACCGGCATTTCGAAAACGGTCCTTAATCTCTTAACACTTAAATCGAAAGGTTTTTTCGCATTAGTACGACGTAAAAGCTTTTTCAAACGTTATTTTTAGGTAAATATGGTTTACAAATTTTAAAACAGCTTTATGGATCCTATTTTGTAAGTATTTTTACTGTACAAACCAAATTTTTTCCTTTATAAAAAAATCCCCAAACTTTAAAAAAAAATTACCAAAAAAATTTTTTGTTGAGGTGGCAGCGCTCTGTGATCAACTGGCAAAAGATACGAATGACAACTAACACAGTTTATGTCAAAGTGAAAATACCTTTATTTTTTATATCATGGTTAGGACCAAATTTTACAATGATACATGGCAGTCTCGTGTTTTACATTTATTTGAAAACTTTTTATTTTGAAATTCCCATTAAAAAAGTAATTTTTGAGCCATTTTTTAGCATATTCTTCTATTTTTGTCTAGTGTGCATTGACTGCTTTGAAAAACTGCATGTCGAAAAGCGTCATCGAATTGGGTAAATTTTCGAGGTGGTTACACACTAAACTCCTCGCAGAACTTTACCGACTTTGTGTTAACTTCGTTCCATAAAAATTTTGACAGTCGCTGCTTTCTAAAGAATAAACTGGTATATTGCTGATGTAGAGGCTGATTGCTGATGTAGAGGCTGACTATGATACTGGTGCATAGACCGACTAGTATACCAACTGGAATGAATGTCAAATTCGTGGACTAGTATGACAAGTGATACGATCTGAATGGGCATAATGATTAGTATGTTCTGCCGCATAGACTGAGCAGTATGTCAACTGGTATGATTCTGATGTATATATGAACTAGTATGTCAACTGGTAAGATTCTGATGCATATATGAACTAGTATGTCAAATGGTATATTTCTGATGCAAATTTGAACTAGTATCTCAACTGATATTATTATGATGCATAAATGAACTGGTATGCCAACTGGTATGATTCTGATGCATAAATGAACTACTATATCAACTGGTATGATTTTGACGCATATATGAACTAGTATGACAACTGGTATGATTCCGATGCTTTTTTTAACTAGTCCGTCAATTGGTATGATTCTGATGCATATATGTTTTTTTGCATATATTTCGTAAAAGTTAAAAATAAAAGTTATTTTACAATTTTCAAATTTCGATCGTAAATATGAGTTTATTTTCAATTTTTTTATATCGATCGGAAAATAATAGTTATATTTTTCATTTTTTAAATTTCGTTCGGAAAATAAGAGTTTTTTTCAGTTTTTTAATTTCGATCAGAAAATAAAGAGTTATTTTTCAAATTTTTTTTTATTCGATCAAAAAATAAAAGTTATTCTTTCCTAAATAAAGGCAACCTCTTTAGCTAATCGACGTGTTTTTGATCGCTCTTAAAGTTTTTTGTTTATTTTACTTTGTTTAACAAGTTAAATATTTTTATAATCCCTTTAACTGTGTTCAATATAAAGAAATATCAGCAATAAGTAAATTACATATAAAGTAGCCGTGTATTTTAATAATATTTGTGCATTTTCGTGCGGTTCAATCAATCTTGTTTGTGCAACAACAATAATTCTATACAAACAATAGTTACCAACAATAGTTTAACATATTAAGTTGTTGGTATTTACTAATTGCAAGTCATTTGCGCGCTTTCGTTTTGTTTTCCTTGCATCCACTGTTTCGTTGTTTAGCACTCAGCTGTTCTCCTGTTGTGCAGTGCTCCAAAATAACTCGCGGTAATAAACTTGCTTTTCAGCTACGCTTGCTTATTTTATTTTATTGCAGTTTGTGAAATTAATTAATTAATTCACTATGTTGGATTGTTGTTATAAAAAGTGCCCTTGCCAGAAGAAGATATCAGAAGGCGAAGTTTATGTTTGTTCTTGGCTTTGTGAAAATATGGCTCACGTGTCCTGTGCTGGATTCACAAATCTAGGTGGGCGAGTCGTGGATTTAATATCCAGTAAAGTTGGACTCACTTGGAGCTGAAATGATTGCCGCACGGTAGAAAATGAAATGCGGGCTTTCATGAGACAAACTCAGAAAGACTTCAGCAATATCTTCGCCGGTTTCCGTGATCTTCATGATAGATTCAAAGCATTGGATACTCGGTTCAAAAAATTGAAATAGGGCCATTTTTGTAACAAGGCTACATAATTCGTTGGACGAGACTGACATTATGGATTATGTTTGCTCTAATCTTGGTATTGTACCTAGCAGGAGCATCAATGTTTATAAGTACACTCGAGGTTGCGCTTGATGTCATCCATCATCATCCAGCTAAAATTAATGAACGAACCCGTTCTAGATGCTTTTATAGTGCGGACTTTACTAAGTTAAATGACTTGATGTCATGACTGGTCAGATCTTCTCGCCTGTAATGACGTCGATTCTGCCGTATCGATATTTTACAGTCTCCTTGACAGCTTTTTCGATAGTTGCGTTCCCCTACGTTACAATAACACTAGCAAGAGTAAGACTCCATGGTTCTCAAAACAGCTTATCAGACTTAACAATATTAGGTCTAGGCTGTATAAGCGATTTAAGAAATCTGGGTTATCTGCCGACCTCTCTAAATACTTAGTTGCTCGTTCCAAATTTAATTTTCTTAATCAACGGTGCTACAAAGATTACTTGGTTCTCTGTAAAACCCAGTTTTTTCGTAACCCGAAAATACAAAACGGAAAACTTCTGGATATCCATCTTCATTTATCTTTAACAGGAAAAGTGCAACTACTGATGATGACATTGCAGAACTTTTTTCTGAATTTTTCAAGTCGACTTATTCATCCAAATATTTTCAAAATTGTTCTTATCCGTATTACCTGAATAGCTCAAATTCTGTTCTTAATCCTGTCAACGATAACGGTATTGTTCTTCAGAGTCTTCTAGCATTGAAGCGGACTTTTCTCCGGGGCCTGATGGTGTTCCCAGCTGCGTACTAAAGTATTGTGCTGCAAATTTATCTGGGCCGATCTTAAAATTATTTGAATTATCTCTTGAGTCTGCGTCGTTCCCATCAATATGGAAATCATCTTTTATTATACCCTTGCATAAAAAAGGTAGTAGGTCAAATGTCGAGAACTACAGGGGTATAGCTAAACTTTCAGCTATTCCTAAGACATTTGAAAAGATCATTACAAGCCAACTCCAATATCAGTGCACTTCATTATTATCTTCTTCTCAGCATGGTTTCATACGTCAAAGATCATCCACCACCAACTTGCTTGAGTTTGCCTCCCTAGTAATAGACGGATTTATGAAGAAAAAGCAAACGGATGTCATCTATACTGACTTCAGTAAGGCATTTGACTCTGTTAATCATGAGCTTCTTATTCATAAACTAGACCTGATGGGTTTTCCATTTCGTCTTTTAACATGGCTGGCAAGCTATTCTTAAAACAGGACTCAACAAGTTCTGTTTAAATACAAACTTTCAACGTCGATTGTGGTATCTTCCAGGGTGCCTCAGGGCAGCCATTTAGGCCCATTGCTTTTTTTCTGTTTATTAACGACTTACCTCAGATTATCTTACATTCCAGAACCCTGATGTATGCGGACGACGTAAAGCTCTGCTTTTCGTATTGTCAGACTGGCACGGCCTCCTTGAGTCTCCTTCAGGCTGATTTGGACTCTTTTCAATTATAGTGTTCAAGAAATTTACTTGATTTAAATATCGCTAAATGTAAACACATGACATTCCACCGTGTGAAGCCAGTCTTAAAACCTTATTTGCTAAATAGTACCCCTTTGGAGCGCATCTCTACTGTAAACGATCTAGGGGTTCTTTTTGATCCTAAATAAGTTTTAAAATGCATATCTCGTCAATCGCTATTAAGGCGATGGGTGTACTTGGATTCGTCAAAAGGTGGGCTAAAAGTTTGATGACCCGTATCTTACTAAGGTTCTTTATAAATCTTTGGTTCGTCCAATTCTTGAATATTGCTCATGTGTGTGGTGCCCTGTATATCAAATTCATATAAACCGAATTGAGTCAGTTCAAAAGCAATTTTTGATCTTTGCGCTTCGCGGCCTTAATTGGGACTCTAATCGTCACCCCCCACCCTACAGAAGTAGGCTTCTTCTCATTCGCTTACCGTCTCTGGAAAATCGAAGAATATTACTCGGGGTAATGTTCCTCCACAAACTGATAATAGGCGAGGTGGATTCTTCCGACCTTCTTAGACGATTGATTTTCGCTGTGCCTGTTAGGCTGTCCCGACATTATGTTACATTTCACTTACCCATTTTTCGCCAAAACTTTGCTAAAAATGATCGCCTGCGCATTTGGTGCTCATATTACAATGACTTGCACAGCTGTTTTAGTACGGAATGTAACTTGGCTACTTTACGTAATGCAATACTTGATTTTTTAGCCTGAAACGGATTGACATCGCTCTCGAAAATATGCACACACATTTTATCGAGTAATGAAGGATTGGAAACGAATGCTTTCCAACTTTGGTCTAGCAGTTGATTGGAATCGAATGCATTCCAACAACGTAAATATTTCGATTTGATACACGTCCTGCCACTTTTGCGAAGATTCCAATGTAATACTTTCTTTGGTCTTCTACTTACTGAGTTCATTGGAATCGATTGCAATCCAACAACGTTAGTAATCTTTGGATTGGCGTCACGTCGTGCCATTTTCGGCGTTGATCGGAATCGAATGCATTCCAACAGCACACTGATCGGAATCTCTATGCATTCCGACAGCGTGCTGATCGGAATCTAGTGCATTCCGACAGCGCAACAGGGGAATCCGGTGATTTCCCCTTTAGTATAGTCCTAATTTTGTTTAATTAATTTGGTATTCATATAAATATATGTATGTATGTGGTTCAAAACACTCAGATTATATTAAATAATGGTTTATTTGCACAAATTAGTTCAGTTTACAAATATTTCGTTTCCTATTTGAAAGTTTATAGATTAAATAGTTTTAACTAGGCTTAATGGCCTTGCGCGTATATAAAAAAGCGTCCGTCCGTTTCGAGTGGTTTTCTTGAACTGTCCTTTTTTTTTATGTTTCGTTGGTCCGTTAGTTTAGTTTGTTCTTCCGCGTTGGTTCAGTTTTCGTTAAGTCAGAGTTGCATGTGTCTTGCTCGCTATTGTCCGAATTGCGTTCCCACATTCGGCTATCCTGATAGGGCATTCGACCCGAATGCTGGGTCCCATTTTTTCATATTTTCCGCTACAGCATAGCTTTTACGTGGTCCCTCCGAGTCCCCCACTTTCTCGACTGAATACCGTCCGTGATTAAGTTTCTCGATGACCTTGTAGGGCCCCAAAAACTTAGCCTTGAGCTTCAGCCCCGATCCAAACTTGGTTCTTTTAATAGCCACTAGCTCCCCTGGTGAGTACGCTGTTTCGGGTACTCTCTTCTTATTGAAGGATTTTCTATTTTCTTCTTGAATCTTCTTTATATTTACCTTTGCTTCCTCGCGTATCTCGTCCCGTTCCTCATCTAAGACTTTAAAATATTCTTCTTCGACCAGTGCTCGAATATTCGTGTTGCCGCTTGTGCGCGTTTCTACGCCTGTCAATATCCGAAACGGAGTGTGTTTAGTGCTACGTGGGGGTGTGTTATTAATTGTTTGTTGCACTCGTTCGACATGTTTGTACCATGCCTTTGGATCTTCAGCACACAACTTTGCCAGCATTGGAACGACGATTTTGTGGATGCGTTCCACCTGTCCATTGCCCCGCGGTGCGCCCGTTGCAATAAGAAGATGTTGGATCATCTCGTTTTTGCAGTACTCTTCAAATATCTTTGCCGTAAAAGCAGTACCCCTATAGCTAATAATTCGTTCAGGGTTCCCGAAGGTAAACGCGAGTTTTTGTAGCTTATCGACTACTTCTGCTGCACCTGTACTCTTCGTTGGATAAAGCCAAACGAATTTCGAGAAAGCGTCTACAATGACGAGAATGTGATTGTAACGCTTTTGTGTTTGCTCCATGGGTCCTACGTGGTCGATATGGAGGGTTTTAAGCGGTCGGTCCGCCTTATCTATCGGGCTGAGCAGGCCTTCTTTTTTCCCTGCTTTTGAATCGATGATGATACACTCAACACACGCTTTTACTAAGGCTTTTACCTTTGCACTCAAGTCCGGTATATACACATTTTTTTCAATCATATCCTGGGTCTTTTTCGGGCCAAAATGACCTTGCTGGTGTGCTATTTTAATTATTTCCTGCTCCATTGTCTTTGGTACCACCAGCAGCTCTTTCGACGAATCTTTGTATAAAATGTCATATTTGAGATAGTAATCTTCGTAGCTTGCCTTTGCTAAGGCCATTCTAACCGCTCGAGTCCACTCATCTTGCAACTGCGCTTCCTTGACATCTTACGACATTGTAAAGTATTACCAACTGTTAAACAAATGACTCGACTCAACGCGTCGACATGCTTCATTTTAGGCCCCGCACGATGTTCGATGGTGTAATCGAATTCTTGCAGGAACATTGCCCACCTCGACACCCTTAGAGGCACATCCTCTTTTCGCATCGTCATCGCGAAAGCGTTGCAGTCAGTAACTATTTTGAATTTCGTTCCCAAAATATAAACTCTCCACTTTTTTAGCGCTTCGATGATAGCAAGTACTTCTAGTTCGTAGGAGTGGTAGTTCTGTTCTGCAGGTGTCGTTTTTCTACTTAAGTATTGGACAGGGTGTAGTTGTCCGTCCTCACTGTCCTTCTGCAAAAGAACAGCGCCGTAGCCGTACTTACTGGCATCGGTATGAACCTCAGTTAGTGCTGTAGGATCATATATTTTCAGTACGGGTTCATACATTAAGGCCTCTTTCAGCTGTTGTACTGCCGCTAAATGTTCATCTCCCATTGTAAATTTTACGCTCTTCTTAAGCAGAGTTTTTAAAGGCAATGCGATTGTAGCGTAGTTTGGGATAAAGCGTCTGAAATAAGACGTGAGCCATAGATAGCGCTGGAGTGACTTCCTATCGTTTGGTACTGGGAAGTCGCTAACCGCTCTTGTCTTCTCGTTGGAAATTTTTATTGTTGAGTTTTCGATGATGTAACCCAAAAAAATCACTGACTTTTTGAGGAATTGGCATTTGCTCCACTTTAATTTTAATCCGTATGACTCGGCTACTGCTAGAACCTTTTTCAACTTTTATAAGGTCATCCATATATATAATTACAGTACCCTTTAGAACCAGCTCATGAAATATGGCGGAAATAAATCTGCAGAAAATTGCAGGTAAATTTGAAATCCCGAACGGCACAAAGTTGAATTCATATTGTCCGTTATGAGTGACAAATGCCGTGAACTTTTTCGACTCTGGTTCCAATGGCACGTGAAAAAACCCATCTTTTAAATCTAGGGCCGTGAAAACCTTTGCCTTTTCTAACCTCTGTAGGACATCATCAATTAAAACCATTGGGAAGTTGTCTCTCACTACTTTGTCATTCAACCTCCTATAGTCGCAACATAATCTCTTAGATCCATCTTTCTTCCCTGCCAAAACTATGGGAGATGCGTATTCGGACGTACTAGGGCGAATGATATCGGCATCCAACCAGTCTTTCACCTGCCTGTCTACTATTGCTTGATCTGAAATCGGTAGTCGTCGAGGGCGACTGTAGACAGGGACTTCGTCTTTTAAAATAATCTTCATTATTACGGTACAAGTTCTGCTTTTGTTCGGCTTATAACCTTCGATGAGTTTAGTCAGTTCTGAACCGTGCTCGCTATTTAAATGCTCCGAATCGTAGTCCTTTTTCTTTCCCTCTTCGACAATATTGGATAGACAAATTTGACGAAACTCCTGTACCAGTTCCCCTATACCTTGACTACCCTCTTCATCCAAAGGACCCCCGCCTAACGTATCTCTTCCCTCTTCTACACTTATACACTTCCTCTTCTCTCTCAGCTGGAACTTAGACCCCTCTTCGCCTATGAAAACATCAACAAGGTTTAAAATATCATTTCCAAGAACAGCATTGTATAAAATATCCCTCTCTCTTGCAACGTGAAATTTAATTTTTATGTCGATTCCATCGATTTTGACTTCTGTTTCAAAACTGCCCATGGTGGTTATCGTCGCGCCGCCGATCCCTGTGAACTTTCTTGTTTCGTTGGTTAATTCGATACCGTCTAACATAAAGCGTATCATAACGTATGGCACTGATGTCACTACCTGTATCGATGATAGCAGATATAGTGACGTTGTTTATTGTCAATTCCTTAAAAACGCGATTACCTGATGGAGTTAAAGTCAATACTTCATATTCAGATGTCATATGCAAACTATCTTTTCCATTATGTTCTGAGTCGGATGCCCCATCACTGTACAGATTGAAGTGTTGAAGCAATCTTGTTTGTAGTTCAGCCTTTCGTCCTGTTGTACTCAACCCTAGTTCTGTTAACTTTTCTTTTAGTCCGTCGACTGTTAGTGCTGTAATTTGTTCTACGTCCATAGTGTGCGCAACTGATTAATTCAAATAATGTAAATTAATAATTAATAATAGTAAATTAATTAATAGTTAAATGTTTATATATGTAAAATATTTTAGTTTTAGTAATTTTATCAACCTTACTCTACCATAAGCTTTGTACCTTTTAATTTTTAGGATAGTTAAATGTCTGTCTGGATTCCAATAAGAATCTTGTTTTGATTCTTCTTCTTTTCTTTATGGTTGGAGAATTCAATTAACACTGTTCCCTGCTCTCTCTAAATTTTGAATTACAATTTTATTAGCATTTGGTTACTTCTTAAAAGATTTTGTTTTCTTTTTCTCGCTTTTATAATTCGTTCTTTTCTTACTTCGACAATTCTTTCTTCTTTTTTCTTTAAATACTTCTCTTAACCTAGGCCTGGTTTTTTTTTTTTTTTTTCTCGTACAGATTTACTTTGTTATCTTGCTTTCGCATACATGTCTCTTCGCGATAGTTGTATCAACACATAAATACTTCATATTTAAGTAAAGTTTTGTCTCCTTCTTTTACATCAATTTAGGTATTCACTTCTGAAATCTTCGCGCGTTACTCGCTACTTTTATCAACGACTAGTATTTCTTACTTCTTATTTACGTTAGGTTTTGTCACTCACTTTCTCTTACATCCACTTTAATATACCTACACTGATATCTTAACTCTTTACTCGCTACCGTCGTTATTGTATTAGGTTCTCGCTAATTTCTATGAAATTTCATGACATGAATTTAGAAAATTATAGGTATTTAGGGCAAAAAAAAATCGTGTACAAGTCTTAGTTCTACGTTCTACAACAGATTTAATTTCTACTACTAGACTTTCACTTAGCTGCAACTTTCTTTCACTCCGCTCTACTTCACGACTTTATTGCTTGTTGTTGTTGTTTGTCCTGCGTTTCTCTGCCACTGCACTCCTATATGAATGTGGCTTGCAAGTTGTAGTTGCTGCCACTTCTGCTACTGCCTCGACAAGTGAGGACTATGACCTAATAGTTCTAGTGGAGACGTGGTTAACTGCTGACTTTTTCGATTATGAATTCTTTGATAATAATTTGTACACTGTTTTTCGCAAAGATCGAGATAGCCTAAGTACTGGTCTATCTCGAGGAGGCGGAGTTCTAATAGCTGTAAGGAAAGACTTACTGACTTCCGTTGTTCCTCTATATATTGATGATAGTTTTATTGATCAATTAATCATTTGTATTAAAGCTAAATCAGAAAGCCTATTTATAAGCGTATCCTATATACCACCTAATAGTTCCGACAAATTATATGAAGATCATGTTGATAATATAATGCATGTTTCGAGGTCTAACTCGGATTTTCACTTTTGCGTATTAGGGGATTTTAATTTAAGTAAAATCATCTGGAGTTATCTTCCAGGTGAGAATACTCTCATACCAACAAATATTAATTACGCTAATGAAATGTACGTAGTTGATAGTTTTTATAGTTTGCAATTAGTTCAGATCAATAATTTTGTAAATTCGTTACATAAAATCTTAGACCTTATTTTTGTAAGCAATGGCCTTAATTTTAATTTGATTCAGTCTTGCTGTCCGTTATCCGCTACTGATAAGCATCATGTACCACTGATATTGGAACTTGAATTTTATGAGTTTGGAAATATTTTATTTGATAATGATGCTAGTTTCAATTACGGTCGTTGTGATTTTGCCTTGATTAATAATTTGATATCGAATATAGATTGGCAATCTCTTTTTAGTGACCGTGATCTCGCTGATTGCTTTGAATTATTTAAAAGTAATGTCTTGGAAATTGCAAACAATAATGTTCCTCGTTTCCCGACAAGAGTGTATAAGTTGCCTTGGTATACTAAGAGTCTAAAAAAACTTAAAAACTTGCGTAATAAATATCATAAACTTTTTAAGAACTCGGGATGCCCTCAACTCAAGCAAGAGTACTTGAATTATGCGAAAGAGTTCAATTGTCTCGATAAATTTCTATATAATCGATATATCCTTAATTTTGAAAATACTATTAAATGTAATCCTAAATCGTTTTGGAATTTGATTCGTTCTAAGCAATCGGTTTCCACTATTCCGTACTCTGTGTCTTACCGAGACAGAAAATCATCATCAACTAATGAGTCTGCTAATTTATTCGCTGAGTTTTTTAAAGAAAATTTTTCCACTGATGATTCTTGGATCGATGATGGGGCTTCGTTAAACGATATAACGTCTTGTTTTAATTTTTCCTCTTTAGTTCTTGATATTGACGACATTATTCTAAATATTCAATCTATAAAAAACTCGAAGAAATGTGATTATCTACAATTTTCATCATTTTTTCTTAAGCAATGTGTAACCTCTATTGCAAAGCCTCTGTTGCATATATTTAATATATCACTTAAGTCAGGAATTTTTTTAAATGATTGGAAAACTACTTTTATTCAACCTATCCATAAGAGTGGTAAGAAAATTGATGTTGCAAACTATCGTCCAATATCGAAGATTCCAGTTATTTCAAAACTTTTTGAGAAGATAGTAATGGCTAAATTATCATCTTTGGTTAACCGATTTATTTGCCCAAATCAGCATGGGTTTGTTCCTGGACGGTCCACTGTCTCCAATCTCGTTGTTTTTTCCAATTATTGCATCTCGTCATTCACAGATGGGTGTCAGGTCGACTGCATCTATACTGATATATCGAAAGCGTTCGATAGAGTTTCTCACAGAGTTTTATTAGCAAAGCTACAAAAATTGGGCTTCCATTCAACATTTTTACAATGGATAGAATCATATTTATCTAACAGAGTTAACTTTGTAGTTTTAGATAATATAAGATCTTGTCCGTACGTGGCAACCTCAGGTGTTCCGCAGGGTAGCATCCTTGGCCCGCTTTTTTTCATTTTATTTATAAATGATGTAAGTGCATGCTTTAAGCAATGTAGCTATCTTCTGTATGCTGATGACTTAAAAGTATTTTTTAAAGTTGAGAATGAGTCTGATGTTCTCGTACTTCAGTCGGAAGTAAATAATTTTTATGAGTGGTGCCACACAAATAGGCTAACTCTTAATGCCGATAAATGCTATTGTGTTACGTACTCTAAGTTGAATAATAATTTAATTTCAACCTATTATGTCTCTGGCGTGCCTTTGGTTAGGGTGTTTAAAATTCGGGATTTAGGTATTGTATTTGATTCTTCATTTACTTTTACTGAACATCTCAATTTTATAATTCCTAAAGCATATTCGTTATTGGCGTTCATAAAAAGAAATGGTTCTGAATTTAAGGATCCATATACTAAAAAGCTATTATACAATACCTTTGTTCGCTCAAGGCTCGAATATGGATCAATAATCTGGAGTCCGTGTTATGAGGTGCATAGTAAGAGACTTGAACGGGTGCAAAGAATTTTTATGAAATTTTGCTTGTCCGAATTTAATTTCGATTTGCCGTTTCCGTCATACATTTCTCGGTGTAAATTAATTCATCTTGATACTTTAGAGAATAGAAGGGTAATCTCGTCAATTTTATTTATTTATGATATTGTGAATGGCAATATTGACTGTCCGGATCTTCTAGCATCCTTGAACTTTCATGTGCCATCGAGGAACTTGCGTCAGCATACTATGTTTGCAATTGAAAACTTTAGGACAAATTACGCGCGCAATGGGCCTATCACACGTGCTCTAGTTGTTATAAATGCAATTAATAATAATCATTGTATTGATTTCTCTATATCCCGGCCTTGCTTCAAAAATTTGTTAGTCTCTATACTAAGCTAAATAGTTTTAAGTTAAATTGCCTAGAAATATTGCTGGTTTATAAAACACTTTTGTTTAATGTAGTCTGTAAGATTCTTGTAAATCATAGACTGAATAAAGAAATATGAAATATGAAATGAAATATACATATGTACCCTGCTAGTTGTAGTTGCTACTACTTGCGTCTTTACAATTTTTAAATCCCAACTGTAGGAATTTATCGGTGCGCTTGCTAGTGCCAGCGTTTCAGCGCGTGTCTTTGCACGCTCAACTTTACGTTTGTACAGTTTGAGAATCTGTAGGCGCACTTGTCACTGTTGGCGCATTTGCTTCCGCAGGTGTCTTTGCACGCTCAACTTTAAAGATGTTGGTATTTCCGAAGTAAAGCGAATTATGCACTACTTTTCGATTTATGCCAGCACCATGCTTGAGTTGAACATTAATTTTTGCCTTTTTTTGTTTTTTACAATGGATCACTTCAATCACGGCTGAGCCCCCAATTTGTGGTTCAAAACACTCAGATTATATTAATTAATGGTTTATTTGCACAAATTAGTTCAGTTTACAAATATTTCTTATTTGAAAGTTTATAGATTAAATAGTTTTAACTAGGCTTAATGGCCTTGCGCGTATATAAAAAAGCGTCCGTCCGTTTCGAGTGGTTTTCTTGAACTGTCCTTTTTTTTGTATGTTTCGTTGGTCCGTTAGTTTAGTTTGTTCTTCAGCGTTGGTTCAGTTTTCGTTAAGTCAGAGTTGCATGTGTCTTGCTCGCTATTGTCCGAATTGCGTTCCCACATGTATTAAATTAAGATTATATTATTATGTACAACACATTCTGTAAATTTATATGTACTTTTGAACTTTTCTGCTTTGTATATCTTTTATGTCGACCGCTTTTTGTCTGTGTCGACTTTAAATAAATAAATAAATAAATAAATATGAACTAGTCTGTCAACTGGTATGATTCTGATGCATATAAGAAGTAGCCTGTCAACAGGTATGATTCTGATGCATATATGAACTAGTCTGCCAACTGGTATGGTTCTGATGCATATTTATTTATTTATTTATTTGCTTATGTCTAAATACAACAGACACTTAAAAATAATTAAATTAATTATAACTTAAGAAGTAAGATTTTAATCTAAGTTGCATGAGTGATTTACTATAAGATAAATCTAACTCTAGAAAATTTGAGAAAAAGTTGTATTCTGAAAGAGTTCTACTCAATGAGGCATTAGCACCATAGACTGTTCTATGAACTCCCACACGAAAGACTTCAAAATTTCTTAAATTTCTACAAGGCACATTAAAATTTATTCGTTGAAGAAGAGATGGGCAATCTATCTTTCCAGAGATGAGATCAAAGATAAACGAAATTGATAAGAGCGTCCTCCTATCTGATAATAAAGGCAAACAAATTAAACGACATCGAGCTATATAAGATGGAATCGGTTCAAAAAAGTTTAAGGAACGCAGAGCAAAACGAATAAAGTACTTTTGGACTCTTTCTAAACGATTTATATGGACTGCATGGTGTGGTCTCCATATATAAGCTGCGTATTCAAGCTTGGATCGTACAAAAGCAGAATAAAGAACTTTATAAGTGTATGGGTCTGAGAAGTGAGAAGAGTGACGTTTAACGAAAGCGAGTGTACCAAGGGAACTAGTAATAATATAATTTAAATGCGTAGCAAAGCTAAATCTACAGTCAAAAAACACGCCTAAATCTTTGATTTCGTTAATTTCAGAAATGCACGAGTTTTCAAAGAAGTAACGAGTCTCCAAAGGCTTGACCATCTTAGAATAAGTCACTTTATGGCACTTATCAATATTAAGATAAAGCCTATTAGTAACGCAGTAATTATAAAAATTATTAAGTTCACCTTGCAACACCGAAGAGTCATACGATCCCTTTATAACCGAGTATATCTTAAGATCATCTGCGTATAAAAGAAAATTTGCCGATTTGAAACACAATGAAATGTCATTTACAAACAGCACAAATAATAAGGGACCTAAAATGCTACCTTGTGGAACACCAGAGCTGGAAATGAATGGCTTCGAAAACTCGCCATCTATAGCAACCATGCAGCTTCTGTTAAACAAGTACGATTTGATCCACTGAAGAAAACTAGAATGGAACCCCATGCAAGAAAGTTTGAAAGTAAGAATTTTGTGAGAAATTTTGTCAAACGCCTTCGAAAAGTCTGTATAAATATATGAACTAGTCTGTCAACTGGTATGATTCTGATGCATATATGAACTAGTCTTTCAACTGGTATGATTCTGATGTATATATGAACTAGTCTGCCAACTGGTATGATTCTGATGTATATATGAACTATTCTTTCAACTGGTACGATCCTGACGTATATACGAACTAGTATCTTAAATGGTATGATACTGATGTGTATAATAACAAGTAGGTTAGGTTCAAGTGGCTGCCGCAGAGGCACACCTAGGCCAGTATTAAAAGGCCCGTTGTGATACCACCAACACTAGGAAAGTCAGTTCCGGGACCCTGCCATATGGAAAATCCGGGTATTAACGGAATTCTCCACATAGCAGAATCCCGGGACTGACGTTCCTATACCGACACCGTTACTCCTCCTCGAAGCATTTAGATGACTTGATGAAGGCCATCAGGTCCTTTATGTCCAGCTCCGTGACCTGGCGTAGGCTAACCAGGAAGGGAACTCCCAAAAAGCGCATTCTCGCGCCACTTAAAGCCGGGCAGTTGCAGATGAGGTGCTCCACTGTTTCCTCCTCCTCATCATCTTTGCAACTCCTGCAGCATCGTCGGTTCTGCATGCCTACCAATGAGGCAGTGACCGGTTAATACCCCTATCAATATGCAGATTTCCCTCCTAGTTAGGGTCTAGACCTTTTAAGATCCCATTTTGGCCAGGTTTGTTTCAATATCCGACACCCTGGGGATTGCAGCCATCTTTCGTTGGCTTGACGGAGTGTGTGCTCCTTCAGCATTAGTTTGCATGTGGCAAACGGCATACCTAAGCGCTCTTTATCCTGAAGAACCTGCTTGGTCGTGCCCTGCCTGGCAAGCTCGTCTGCCTTACAGTTTCCCTCAATGTCCCTATGTCCCGGGACCCATATGAGGTTTACGCGGTTCTGTTGGGCCATCTCCTGAAGAGATCGACGACAGCTGAGCGTCAGTTCAGAGTTGAACGTGTATGAGCCAAGGGATTTGATGGCCGCTTGGCTATCGCTGAAAATAGCGATATCTTCTCCGATAACACGTTTGCTTAACCAAGCCGCGGCGTCCAGGATTGCCGAGACTTCCGCCTGGAAGACGCTACAATGATCAGGTAGTCTGAAGGAGAGCTCAAGGTCCAAATCCCTTGAATAAACCCCTCCTCCAACTCTGCCGTCCAACTTCGAGCCGTCGCACAGTGGGCGATTTGGGGGCGCTAGCGGCGTTTAACTAAATTTTCAAGTGTAATAAGGCGGAAATTTTGCATTTCCTATCGATAAAGCATACTTAAATTAGTTAATAATCGATAGTTATTTACCACTTCCAAGCAAACACAAACAGCTGTTACCTGTCAAACACAACATTTTTTTAACAAAAGTGTAACTAATTTTTTTGCCTTCAATAACGTTCTTTTGGTTTCGGTGTAAAAATAAAAGATTATTGTTTATTTCTTTCAAAGTTTATTTTTTAACTTTCTTCAAGGTACGTAGTATATGTAATAAATGTTTGGTTCATATGTTTATGTCTGTGTTACTTATAAAACTCGGTTGAATTTAATTATATTAACAACATTATATTGGTAGCGTACACCTGTATTTCGTGGAGTAGAAGTTTATGAAATTCAAGCGTATTCAAGCTAAATTTAACATTTTGTGAAAGTGTGTTTAATTGTGTGTCCAAAATGTCTTATTTGAACCGCTAATATCCGCTAGCCTTCAATTTATTATATTTTAGACACAATGTCCTCAGTAGCAAACCGCGAATTTTATTCAGTATGGCTGGACGAAGAAATACCTAGGAAGAAGTTTTTTGCTATGGAAAGTTATGCTTTCGGCACAGTTCTCAAAAGTAATAAACTAAGTGTTCAGCAGCGTTCCGAAGTTGGTAGAAAGCTAAGAAATTTTAATAGCAGGCTTGTTGAAAGGTGGAGAAGTTGCGCCAGAAATAAAGTGTATTTTGAGCAACGACACCGGGATTGGTTAGATATGCCACTACAGTTAATTAAAGTAGATGGTGGTCCTCCGGAAAAAGATTTTTCAGAACTTTCTCATAAGACACAAGTTGGCAAAGTGTCCGACCTTGTACAGGAAGTGTCCTCCGAAGAGTTGATGGTAGCTGCAAGCTCCAGTTTGTACAAAGCCGGACAACGCAGTGCTTCAAAGATTGTATCCATGCTACATTCCGATAGCGAAGTTTGCGGAACAATTATGAAATCGATCAAGCATCCTCCTATCCTTCCGTCAAAATATTCACCTGAAAAAGCATTAGCGTTATTTATAGATGAAGGTCATACTAAGCATGCGTGGAATTTGTCAAAGAAATCTGCGAAAGGTCAAAACGCCGATATATACCCAGGTTACGATAAACTACGCGCCGTGAAAAAGGATGGCTATCCGAGTGAAATAACAGTCACTGATTATTTCGCCGAAGTGTCATTGCAAAGTTTAGTGAACCATACTGTTAGTAGGATCATTCAAGCGAACCCCAAATATTTGAAAATCAGCCTTGAAATAACTACAATAAAATAACTGCTGTTTACAAATGGGGCTGTGATGGCAGTAGCGGACACTCTAT